>JBANCZ010000664.1:0-31146 GCA_037040025.1 Sphaerogastrella javana | reverse complement strand
GATGCGATCTCCGGTCTGTTCCGTCAACTCCACGTGAAATGGTGTCCGTCGTCACGTCGTGATTTTTACCGCTTGTTTACAAAGGAGACGCTGCCGCCAAGCAGGGGGGAGCGCGGCAGTCCATGTCCCGACATTCCTTTGGAGAGAGAGCGAATGAATCACAAGGACTAAACTCCATTTTAGCCAACTTTGTTTGCACACTTTTGATGAAATTTTATTACACAGCTCATTAGGACTAATGATGCTTGTTGGCCTGTCAGCCTCAAAGTTACAAGACCAAAGCAACACAGAAAAATATCGATATACACGACAGTGCGATACCCTTTAACTGATAATAGAAGCAATGATTACTTCTACTGATCGGGTAACATAAATGGAACATACTAAAATTTAAATGCAATTTTAATAGATTTATATTTAAACTTTTTATAGTACAATATACCATACGACTTTCACATATAGGGTATAGTAAAAAAAAGCTAAACCCTGCGCAATCTTGAGAGTTGCCAGTGGCATGGGTTGCAGCAGTATAGGGCGATAATGAAGCTACTGCCATGACCAGCATCAGACTCGTTCCCTTTCACACACACACACACACACATGTGAGCGAGTGTGTTCATATGTGTGTGTGTGTATGTATTACTTATATGTCTGGCTGGCGTGTTAGACCGACACTTAATTATATTTGTACTCGAAAGAGGGAGCAGACAACGACGCCAGATGAGGCCAAACAGGCAAATTGAACGTGAAATCCACTGATTGACGCCATGCCAAAACAGACAGACAGACAGACACACAGACATACGGACAGACAGATACACAGACATACGGACAGACAGACACACATACATACGGACAGACGGACACAAATGCATAGACATAGAGTAGACACCCAAGAGAGTGCGACAAAGAGGATAACGAGAGAGGGGAGCAACCAAAAGAGCGTAAGAAGTGCGAAGTAAAGTAAGAGCCAAGTGCTCTGAGGTGTTGAACAGCAGCAGCAGCTCAATGCGCATTTTATTGCTGCACTTCTTTAGCTGCTACTGTTGCCAGCCAAAGGAAATCTAAGAATTTTGCAAAATTTATTAAACCGCTGACTACAAGATACACTATATAAACATTTACAATTATAAGAGTATACTAAATAATCTAGGAACACTGATTACCCTATAAAAAATGTCTACTATCGATTAACGATTGCTTTGATTCTGGCCACTGTTAATTGATTTGAACAGAATATGTTCTGTTAACCCAAGACACAAACCTAAATTCAATCTTAAAGCAACATCAATATCAAAGCTCAGTCTGTCATATGTAAGACAGAAATGGCAACATTGAGAATAACCGATTAGAGCAGAGTTGCCAGAGTTACCGTTCTTCCGGTTCGGTTTTCAAAGTCTTCAGCCAAAAAAAAAAAAAATTAAATATCCCCTAATTTAATTAATTTATTAAATTTATTTCACCGAAAACTTAATTGAAATAATTATTGTAATGAATTAATATTGTGATTTCTAAAAATGTGAGAAATCTGAAAGATTCGTATAAGCAGAAATCAGCTATATTTTGAAGATTTGGTTCTGGTTTTGGTATTAAATAAAGGCTAAACCTAAGAATATTTTTGTCCACTTTTTCTATCTTTTTTATTTTGAAAAATTTGCATTCTATTTTCTAAAAATTTAATGCTAGCAGTAATATTAAAATTAAAATCACATAAAATTTACTCATACTGAGACACATAGCTAATGTACTTTACACTGCCCTTTCGGTGTAGGAACAAACGTTGCCTGGAGCTGTGCGCAGGGCATGTTTCACTTTGTTAGCCTGTTGAAGCGAATGTTGAATGAATGAATGAGCAGGACTTTAGTTGCTGGATTTGTTTATTTGTTATTTTATATGTACAATCTGTACATATGCGTATCTGTGTGTGTATGCGTAAGGGGTATTCCAAAGGTATACAGACCGAGTATACTTATATAGGTCTGCTCATACAAACAAGCCAAATGACACGTACCCATAAATCCTCGACGTTTTATTGCCGAGTGTTGGGCTTAAGGCAGCAAAAATGTATAAATGTATATACTAAAAGTTAGTAGTATGAGTGTGTGTGAGTGAGTGCGAGTGTATGTGTGTGTGATTGTATGTGTTATGTCCTGTCACATTTGTGTGATTTGTTTTGCCGGCACAAACACATGACGTCGCCAGCAAATGCCAAAATACAACGAAACGCAAACAGGAAATATAAAATGCCAAACAACAATTTACTTTGTTAATTTACGCAATGTATTTGCATAAATAATGCATACACACACACACACACACACAGAGACTCGCACAACATCTGACAGACACATATTGAGTCTGCTACATATATATCGATATTTACTTTTATGCTTAAGCAGACGTTGAGCGCGTCATATGCGGCGTATACGTAATAAGGTTTATTAATATTTCACAGCGAAATTACCCGACATTAATGCTCTGTCAATAATCCCTATAGAAACGATTCGTATGTGTCCGTACGTTAACGTTAACATGGCATAGACATGCTAATATTGATTAGCTATTTATTTGATATTAGATATAGTTCTTATCGCATTACACGTCTCTCTCTCTCTCACTCACTATTTTTCTCTCTTTCTTTCTCGGCTTAAGGTTAAGGTTCACCCTAATAGCATTGAATATATCATTTAGCTACAATCATATAGATAGATTGATGAAAATTTAATTATTTTATTAATGCTTTCACATTTATATACATTTTTATTAGACATCAAAACCATATTATTATTAGTTTATTGTCTATTTCTGCTTTTGCTTTCATTACCATTTTCGGTTCCCCTTCTAACCCAATTCTTTGTTCTAAAGACCAATAGAAGAGATCTTATTGGTCATTTAATATTTTGTCTGAATTATACTTAATTCGAACGAATTATTTTTAGTCGAACTATGTAATCCTATAAAACTAATAGATCTACCTCTTCTGATATATTAATTTCTATTTCATTGCATAGTTTTCATAGAATTCTCATATTTAAAATCTTAGAATTGTGTTTTATAGACATAGATATCCTCTAGTTAAAATTTAATATAGAGTAATCTCTAAAATAATCTCTTTAATAATTTCAGTTATGGTGACCTAACATTTTTATGTTGTTTTTTTTTTTTAAACATGCAAACTCAACTTGAATGTGTAGTAAAAAAAATCGTCAAAAGTTTGCCTGAGTTTAGTATAAAATGCCTATATAATTTGTAGAAGCTATAAAAGAAAAACATAAATTACGCAGAGCAAACAAAATAATATTAATTAAAAGTAGCAGACCGAAAAATATCTAGTATTATAACTATTCGCACTCTATAAATTTTCATGTGGATCTTACAGAGACAGAGAGAGAAAGACAGACACACCAACAGAGTCTAGCATTTTTTTTATAGAGTGCATGTGGAGCTGAGTGTGAATGCCTTGGTTTATGCCGTTAATCGAGGCCACAATCCTAGGGGTAAACACATGCGAATCAACTCCGCATGCCTGTTGTCCTCCTGTCCAGTTGTCCTCTTGTCCTGTTGTCCTGTCATCCATCGTTTGGCCTTTTATACACTGCTGCCTGCTGAGTGAGTTGAAGCCAAACGACATGAACATGATGACGCCCCTTAATGTTGACCATGATGACCACAATGGCTCGTTCGACTGTGCACACACACAGACAGATACATGTGTGTGTGTGTGCCACATTTGACTGTATACTTCACTACTGTCAACTTGCAACTAGCAACTGAAACGAGTTTTGTAAATATTTAAAATGCCACTGAAACTTGCCTCACAGCAGCAAAGACACTTTTTGTTGACAGTTGCCTCTCTTTTTCCGGCTAGGACTAGAGATATATTAGAGCACGTCACGCCACCTGGCGGTCAATGATTGCTTTTATGACACACTTTTATTTTGGTTTTTTATTTTTGGCTAATTTTCATTTTATTATTTGATGTTTTTCTTTGGTTTTTTCTTTGTTTTGCAACGCACTTAGATCTAGTTAAACTATAAAACAAAATATACGAAAATATTTGGTATTTTGTTATTAGTTATTCATAAATTATGTTTCATTATATTAAGTTTTATTTAAATAAATACTTAAAATATGTATTCTTTTTTCAGATTACTCCTCGCATGCTCTACATATCTATGAAGCCTCGTTTTAATATCAATTTTGATACCCTTGCAAAGTGTTGAGTTTTTCCTTAATGATTCTTGAACAATATGTTTTTGGAAATCATTTGATAAATATGTTTAAATATTTAAATTTATGGATCGGTGTAGTACAATAATAGTTGAAAGGCTTCATTGGGAGCGCTTGGCACGGTGACTTTTCGTTTCAATCAAAAATATATAGGATTTATTTATACTCTCATACGATTTAAATGTATTTGAAAACTGGGCGGATTTTTTTGGTAATTTTATTTTAAGAGTATTTAAAAATTATAAATATTTATACTTCGCATATATCATAGACTTCTTATTATTTGTGTTTATTTTGCAACCAGATCTAAATATGATCGAGAATACTTTTCTCAAGGGTATCAAAACTTCGGCCATCTGAATTGATGGCAATTATGCATTTCCAATACAGTTTTTTCCACAGCTTTTGGACAGAAACAGTTAGCATTAAGTATTCGTTAAGTTTCTCTTACTATAATTCATGATTATTTTCAATTGAAATTTAATTTAATTGCACATAAATGTTTAAATAGAATAGAATTTGCAAACGTTAATTGGACTTTTTTCTTCTGCACATTTTTATTAAAATATACATATACATATATATATATATATATATATTTAAAATTTTGCTCATTATGTTTATTGTTTATTTAGTTAATTACAGTTTGTTTTCATTGCGCATTGCCCGCTGTGTTCATGCATAATTAGGTTTCACATTAAATGATGTAGCGCTTTTAATTAATGTAAATATTTGTTTATGTATACTTTATTTTCATTTCTTTTTTTCAATCTTACCATCTTTCATTTTTCGTATTTTTTTCTCTTGTTTTTTTTTTGCTTTGTCTCATGGTTTCTTTGTTTCTTTGGTTTGTTATTATTTAATGAGTTTTCTTTCTACATTTTCACTTGCAATTTTCCAGTCTCATACACTTGGTGTTCAACCTTACCCAATGGATCTATTAGCAAACTGTTCTGTTCTGTTCTGTACTATTCTGTCCCTTTCAGATCTGTGCACCCAGTCCAGTGTGTTTTAGTTTATCTGCAAAGTCATTAACTAAATGGTCACACCATATAAAATGCGAAAAGGAGCCTGTTGCAGTTGACTGGGGGCCAAAGGGTGCTCAACAACGACGCCAACACAATGGCGACAGGTTCGTTGAACCAACGAAAACGACGGAAAAATGGAGAAAAACCAACAGAAAAAATTGTCGTAGCAGTCTTCCTGTGCAACCAGAAAAAAAACACACAGACACACACAAACAATGAATACAGGCGGCAACTGCTGAAAGGGGGTAGCAGTTCGCAAGAGGGTGTGGGCATTGGATGTGCGAGAAACAGGAGCAGTCACAGGCACAGGCACAGGCACAGGTACTCATATCCCATTACGCTTCAGCCAGCCCCAAAACTAATAGAAACGCCCAAAAACGGCGATTGCTAATGACAACCAGTTAAAGCGGCACCAATGTCTAGGAGTGAGTTGTCGTCGTCATAGACCTAGTCCTTGTCGGAGTCGGAGGCGTACCTTGTGTAAATGATAAACAGCCGTAGGCGTAAAGAGACAGAGAGAGAGAGAAAGAGAGAAAGAGCGACAGACAGGGACCTATACGTGAAACTGTCATAGTCCTCGTCCTCGTCGTCGTCGTCGTCCTCTACCATGTGTTTTGGACTGTACGATGACAGCGGCACCCAATTTCCAAGTAAATCAATCATAATTGAAGCACCCAGTCGCCACATGGGTGCAGTATGCTTCATCTACACTGAGCGAAATTGTAAATTATGCAAATTTGAACAATTTTTGAGCTGAAATAAGAAAGGTTTCGAAAGGAAAAGCAACAATATATATTCGACAGTTGATTTTTCAAAGTGCATGACACTGCCCACACATCCACACTGCTGCCACGCCCGAAACGCCTACAGTAGCTACGGATAATGGAATGGTATATATATTCGTAAGGTGCGCCTTTCAACTGACAGAGTCGGGAATATATATGTCCTTAAAATAGGCAGACAGGCAGCACTCAGCCAGGCAGGCAGGTAGTTCATCATCTATTTGCTGTTTCTGCTCCTCCAGTTGAACGATTCTACAAAGTGACCCGCCCACTGTGAACGCCCATGCATCGATGGCCCCCCTTTGGTAAAGCGGCAAATGCAAATTTTGTCTGCGCTTGGTTGCGTGTTAGAGGGAAATGAAGCCGAAACGTTGAATTTATAATTGATGCGGCTGCATAACAGCCAACACAAGTATTAAAAAGAAATCACAATAACAACAACAAGTGGTCATGACAACAACAACAACAATAATAACAACAATTGTTTCCTAGATCTAGGACTAATAGCTGCAATGGGTGGGGGTTTCAGGCGCTTGCTTGGATTCATAAACAAACTTTAACGAGAAGACAACGTATCAAAAAGTTCAATGCGAGGGCGTTGCTAGGTTCCAGGAGCTGGACTTAAGGGCATTAGCTTGCAAAGAAGGGAGCACTAGAAGGAGAGAGAAAGATAAAGACAAGGAGACGAGGGAGAGAGAAAGATAAAGACAAGGAGACGAGGGAGATAGAAAAGTGAGCGGTGGCAGTTAGTAGTTGATAGATGGCAAGGGATCAGGGTTTAATGGCCATGCTCATATGACACACACAAGGCATACGAAAGCGACAGGCATGGACATGTAATTAAAGTGAAATTTTTGCCACACACTGCACAACAGACAAGTCAAAAACAACAACAAAAAACATTACTAAAAAATAAAATTTAAAAAAAAAAAAAACAACAATAAAGAGAACAACTAGAACTAGTTTTACCACTACTCCTCCTGTTGCCTGTCAGCAGAAGTCATGCTGCCCCCTTTGGGTGTTGGCAAATAAAAAAAAAGAAATGGAAGAATGAAGGAAATAAAACCTTGGCATTTCGCTGGCAAAGGCTGGACAGTGTGTGCACACCCAGTGCCACGCCCCATGTGGCAGTCAAGTGCGCCAGCACAACGCCCAATTTTCACACATGTAAACATGGGAAAAAACAAAAAAAAAAAAAAAAAAACGAAGGGCAGCTACAAATTGCAGTTAGGGTAAAAATTAAAAATTAATTGCTTTCAAGACTGCTGTAAGCGCACTCTAAATGCACTTAAATATAATTAAAATTTTACAAAATTGAAAAAAAAAATTTTTTTTTTAACTAAAATTTGCGTTGAAACTAGCCTAAAATGAGGAGTTTCATAAATCTATTAGCAGATTTTGCTGGATTAGATCTAATGATGAAAGCAACAGATCACCATGAATATAATTATTACAAATTTTAGTTGTAATTTTAAAAATGAACTGAAAATAATTCCGTTTTGTCTAGATTCAAAACTATTAACCTGCAGCTCTAACACTTTTAATGAATTTGCTTGGAATAAAAGTTTAATATACATACTTTATTATATAGTTAAGGGTGTATGTAATGCTTCATTTTATAACACATAGTTGCCGCTATAGTAGCTATGAAATAGGACAGGCGAATGGCAAAGTGAAACAACTCAAAGTAGCACCCTATAAACAGACGTACTAAACGTAATGGTAAACAACTCTTGACAGCAAACTAACGTTTAATGATGCCAGGCTACAAGTGTGTGTGTGTGGGTGTATGTATGTGTATGGATGTGTGTGTGTATGGATGTGTGTAGCAACATCAGGTGCAGTTGTAAATTGTTAATGCCAAGAGCCATCAAATTAAACATTTTAAAGGCAGCAAACACACATACGAACCACGCACAGACATCACTTCCTGTGCTGACGCTGAAAAGTATGCTGCATTTTTTGTTCGTTACTTTGTAACCGGAAATGAGCAACTGGCCTGGAAATTTGCTCGACATTTGCAGTCATAGACAAACGTCAACAACAACAGCTGCAGTCAAAGAACTCGAAAACTGACTCCAATATATTGCAACTATATATATATATATATGTATACCCATTTGAAGTCACGTCAAATGCGACAAAGCCCTAGCATGAAATGAAATAGAATAAAATGCAATGAAAAGAAGCAAAAAAAGAAATAAAACATGAATAAAAAACCAGAGTGAAATGAAATGGAATGCATGTCAGTTGCTTTTAGAGTCAGCTACATGGTGGGCGTGGCAGGGGTTGTGCTAGGGGTGTGAATAGCATAACAACAACAACAACAACATGGCAACTATATATAGGAATCATATAGTCATGTGTGTGTGTGAATGTCTGTGTGTTTGTTTTGTTTGCACCAATTGGAAAAACTTTAATTAACTTGCCAGTTTGTGGCACAATTCTATACAGTGTGACCAGCTGCAGTTAGAAATTAAATGCATTTATTATGAATTATAGAACGAATGCCATGAAAGCATACAAAAGTTAGAAAGGAAATGGAGAGCTTTGTTCAGCAATTGGGGGGTGAAATGTGAGCAAATAATAAAGAGAATAAATTATAATTATTGCAAACAATAAAATAAAATGGGCAAGCAATTTATATAGATTGTATGGTATAAATTAATTAGGGAATTAATAGCATTGAATTGAAATTAACTTTAATCAATTTGAATGGATGTGCAATGAATTGTAAATGCCAGCTCATCATTCGCTATAAATACTGTATGAGTATCATCATGAACTATGCCAAAGCAGCATTTATTATTTAAAACTGAACTCAACTTTCTTGCTATTCTTCAACTACAACTACAACTACAACTTCGAGATTCACGATTCAAGCTTCAACTTTTTGCTTGGCTGTCAGTCTCAATGGCTGCAAGTGTCTGGATATCAGGCATAGTTCGGACTCTTGTCTATGTCTATGGGTCTATTTAGATGTCTCAAAGCGAATACGAATCACACTCGTAACTGTGAGTGGCTGCATCAAAGCCCTGCCATTTAGTCAGCTTGTCTGACTGTCAAGAGGCTGCCAGTCCCGACTCAATCTTAATTTTTTTTTTATTTTCCAGCGCTGACACTGCGGCAATTTTCTACACTCAAGCAAGATTCATTATTCATTTATTTATATGGATGGTAATTTTTTTTTTTTTTAATTTTAATTTTTAAGTAATTTTTAATGTATTTTCTATATTAGTTTAAAGTTTGTCGTTTTGAAACTATCAGAGGTATTAACTTTTTTCATTAGCTTTGTCAGACTGCCAAAAGTGTTTTGACCCCGCACAACCCTTCCAGTCATGTGAGTGTGAGTGTGTGTGTATGTGTGTTGCGCAATCCTGCCACATCTACGCATACATTGGGGGCTTTGTGCCACTGCAACAGCTACTGAATTGAATTTGAATGAAAAACATTTGCGTAACAATTTGGCAACTGCAACAGTTCCTGCTGCTGCTACTCGACACTTACATGTTTCTATGTATGTGTGTGTGTGTGTGTGGGTAGGGGGAGGGTGAATTGATGTATGTGTGTGGTTTTTGTTTGCGCAAATGTTGTAAAGTCAGAGCACATCTATAGCTATGCAGCCAGAGCTACAGCTTTAGATACAAATACAATACGTAATCAGCAAGCGGCCCCAGCTAAGAGTTTTCCAGAATGAAAATCAATATTGAGCGTGAGTAAATACAAGTGCATAGCGTAACGGCTAAACCCCCATTCCCCCCTGTCCACAACTGCTACCTGTTATGCCTGACACTGCCACGCCCCCTTGCGACTATTTACCCCCGTTTCATACAATTGCAAACGACATGCTGTTGCATATTTAACGCGCAATGCGAAGCCATCCAACAGATACGAAGCTCAGATATTTAGTTGTTGCCGCACTCCACTCCAACCCCCTCCCCACCTCCACACACACACACACACACACACACAGACAACTGACAAAGGTTGAAGAGCGTACAAGTATGTTTGTGTGAGGGCTTTGAATGACAGGCGTTACGTGTAGTATTAATGTGCAAATCACGAGTACATATATACGTATATATTCTCATTGTATGGCAGCCAACGTTTAGGCAACACAACAAAACATTTTCAATTGAAAATGCTTTACAATTTTCAATTTTTTCCATTTTTCTTCTATTTTTTGCATTTTTCTGATGAATGAAAATCAAAATGAAAATATGAATCGATGATTTCTCATAAGTATCATATAATCATGCTCTATATGTGGCTTAAAACAGCTAAGCTCCGCTTCGATGTGGGATTATTCACAGCTCTTAGCTAGAAAGTGTTTAAAATTTCTTTAGAAATTTGTGTAGATGTATAGGAAAAAGCTCTCTTTCAAATTCAAATTTTCTTCTTTTCAAAAGAAATAAAATAAAAATCTAGCTTAAATAAGTTGTCTAGTCTGTCTGTTGTTTTCATTGAAATGTTAACTAATGCCATCAAATTTAGCTCACTGTAAATCCGCTCTAGTTGCTCCTTCAGAACGAAACCCTTCACAATTTTTCTTGGAAAAACACATTTGTTTGGCAACTGCCAATGACAGAAATTGGGCATTAGAGTACCGATACTCGAAATTCTTTGGAGAAAAGCTAAATCAAGAATTATAGAATTTTTTTATAGTAAAATTCTACGAACACAAAACAAAAGAGATCATAGTAGAACTTAATTTGAACAATTTTAAATTTGATTCTGAAATCTAGGGAAATTTGTTTAAGAAGAATTTCTTATCCAAGCTTTTCAGAAAACAATCAAAGAGTTTGTATCAATTTTATAATAAATTGAATTGTTTAATTAAATTATACTTTTAGCAACCATATTACAAAATGGGAAGTCTTTACACAGAATTTCAAACCCCAAAACCTCATTGAATGTTTATACATATACGGTTTTCCAATAAGAGGTATTAATTCTAATGAAATGTTTTATATACATTTAAAGATAAATGATCAGGTGTATATTTTACTATATAAAGAAGGTATGCCTTTAATAATGGATAACATAAGTCAAATGGACACCATGACCATACCTTCAGAACTATATCAATCTTTAAATTCCGCATATATACATAATACATTTTATTGAAAATAACACCTCTTGTTGGAAAACGATATAATCCTAATGTGGATATTGTATACTGGACTGGGCAATGACTAACCTATGGACTAAGCCGAAACCATGCAAGGAACTGTCCACAACTGTTTACAGTCAGCTCAGCTGCCTTCCCAAGTTGTCTGTATGTCTAGGTGCTGCTCGAATTGGAGCTGATACTCTGTAGCGAATTGTTCGATGCGGTCTTACGCAATGTCTCGCCGGCCAAGCTGCATAGATTGTGCACCAGGGATGCGGACGAACGTGCTACATCGGGTGAACACTTGGCCAGCGAACTGGCACTAGCCGCCAGGCTATGGCGTAGCGGCTGTGGCGATGTGGGATTCGATAGACCCGACTCGTGGATGGGCGACAATGTGGGCGAGCGTGTGCGCAGGAAATGTTTCCGTCGCTGGCGTCTGTAGACATTTCCCAAGCCCGGCAAGTGCCGGCTGCCGTTGGACGACTGTGGTGATTGGACTTGCGATTGGGTTTGCGTTTGTGATGATATAAATCCCAAGGTCTCGGCCAGTTCAGCCAATTCGCTGGCATTGGGCATCTTCCGGCGTGTGGGTGGTGGCAGGGCTGGCGGCAGCGTTAGGCTATAACTGGTGGTCACCGTGTCATCCCGTATAACCGTTGTCGGCAGCAGCATAAGCTGCTCCTTACTGTTATAGTGCTGCTGCTGCTGTTCCAGGCTCAATTCGGTGCTGCTGCTGGCGCCGCAGCTGCTGCCATTGCTGCTGGCACTGGGCGAGCTAGCTGGCGCCGGGGTAGTCGTTGTATTGGAGCCTGTATCAAAGCCACGCGCCGTCACCTGCAGCTGCAGCGGTCGTATTTGATTCTGTTTAATGGCAGCCAGATGGTGGTGGTGGGGATGCTGCTGCTGGTCTGCCGCTGCCACGACACCAGTGTTGCCATGGTTGGCACCGCCGCCACGATGACAACGTGGGCGTCTATAGCGTCCCAGCAAACGCAGCATATGACGCAGCCGTGAGCTGCGCGGCGTCTTCAGCGGCAGCTCCTGGGTCCCAGTGCCATTGGGCACATCCAGGCTGCGTATGAACTGCACGGGCAGCTCGGTGGCATTTATTTTGGCGCTGACAGTGGCATGCTCGCGATACGATATGGCAGCGAGCAAATCATTCGGCACATCTGGACTATCCGGCACACTCGAGCAACAGTTCCATTTTCGACGCCAGCGCTGATGCTTCGATATATTCCCTGCTGCCGACGCCGCGGAGCAGCTGCTGGGCGTGGCCGTTTGACTGGCTAGGGTGCGGGTGCTGCTACTTCCGGCAGCACTGCTGCTACTACCCCGGAGTGGACTGCGCAGTTGAAAAGTGCAAAGCGTGCACTGCTCCGTGTACTGCAGATAGGCAGCAGCCGAACGTTGAAGTGCACGCTGACGTGCTGGCTCTAGGGCCGCCTTGACGCTGGCCGCGGCCGAGACGCGACGCTGCATGGAGGTAGCCGCAAAGCTAGAGCAGCAATGGAAGCTGCGCATGGCGGCGGGTTCGTGCTCCGGCGTATCCGAATCCAGTTGCAGGCGTTCGTTGCGTCGTTCCTGCAGCAGGGAGCACATATAGACTGCGTGGCGGGCATGATGAAATTCCCTGGAATTGGCACAGCAATACAGTTGACTTATGCCAGGTGGTGCTGTTGCTCCGGCTGTGCCTTCCTCGGCGCTGGATTGATGGTCATTGGGATGCAGCATCGAGGAGCAACAGTAAAGCTGTGCACCAGCCTTGGACGGATGATTAACAGTGGGCAGATTGGGATTGAAGTGTACGCCGGGTGGCATGGGTTTGCCCTGCTCCAGCAGCTGTTTGGCCTTCGCCTCTTGGGCCTGCCGATGATTGCGTATATACTCATACGTCGTAAGGCCCAGGAACGAGATGTAGATGTGAAAGAAGCACAGATGTAGCAATAATCCAGCACTAATGGCCGCCAGGAGGCCCAGTGCGCCCAGCAGCAGCAAATATATGGTTTCATGTACACCAATGCCGGCTACAATTGGTGTGACTGTATGATTCACTTGCGGCATGACTGTGCTCTGCCCCTGTTCCCGATCCCGATTCTGCTCCTGCTCTAGCAATATGGTGAAATTCTCAAGTAGCGTGGGTAATGTGGACACCGTGAGATTCTCTAGCTTATCCAGATTATCAATAAATAGATGTTCCTGTTGCCCCTGCTCTTCCATTGCATGTTCCACTGTGGGCTCTGGCTCCTGATCCAGCAGCAAGATGGTTCCATTACTGGTGCTCAATGTGAGATTGATATAATCACTGGACTCCAAGCTGGACGATGGCGACGATGCATCCAACTGACTGTTGCACCAATAGAAGCTCAACCACTCCGGTTGCAAATAGTACAACACGATCTGGGCAACCACAGCGGTCACAATGACCAGCGTGGCCACCACAGCGCTGACAACGCACATCAGAAATGCCACATAGTTGCGTGAACCGATGCAGTGATTCAGCCACTTGCAATGATGATCAAATTTACCCACACACTTGTTGCACACGGAACAGTGCTTGGTGCGTGGCGTCGATGTCCGTATGTTGCACAGATGACAGCGTCCGTTCTCGATCACGTGACCGTGCTTACTCCGATCGAATTCGGGCACAATGCGATCGTTGCGATGCACCCGTCGCAGTTCTTTGTCCGCCGGATCCGTTAGCAGGGCGGTCAAATGGGCCACCACATGCACCACATATAAGCCAGAGATCAAACCATAGAGTGGACCCTGTATGGATGTATGAAACGCGGGTATTAATATATAATACGCTGCCCAGCCGAACAGCAGCAGTACAAGCCAACCGAATAGCTGCAATGGATGCAGCGGCAACTGCAGTCCATGCAGTCGACGTCCGCGTCGATGTTGCACATCCGCAATATTATTCTGATAGCTAATCAGCTTACTGAAGCGGCATAATCTTGGCCTCAGCTTTCCCCCTTGCTCCTCAATCACAGTGGATGCTGCTCCTGGCGTTGCTGTTGCATTGGCTGTTGCTGCCGTTGCAGCGTTTGCAACATTTACTGCTGCAACGTTGCCAGCTGTTGCTGCTTTTGTGCTGCTGTAATCCTTGAGTGGTGCCTCTTGTGCCTGCTCCGTTAGGCTGGCAGTGCTAATGGTTATAATATGATCCTGCTCCTGCTGTAGTTGTTGTTGCTGCTGTTGATGTTGCTGCTGCTGTTGCTGTTGCTTTTGATGTTGCTGCTGTTCGTGCTGTGCAACGTGCAACGTTGCTAATGGCGTCGCTCTGGACGCGTGGCGCATGTTGTTGTCAATGATGAATCAAATGATAACGATGATAACAATGAATGAATGATGTGAGTGTATCTCAATTGCTGGCAATAGAACATTACAGCTGATGTTGTTGTTGGGGTTGGGATTGTTGTAGTTGTTTATGTTGCTGCCGTTGCTGCCAAAGCCTTTGCCACGCCCACCGCTTTAGCTTATGTTTATATAATCCTCGTGCAATTATCCTTTTGTGCGTTGTACACTTTGTTGTTGCTCCTCCTCTGTTCTCTGTTCACTGTTCTCTGTTCTCTGTTCTCTGTTCCCTGTTGTCTGTTGTCACTTTGTTATTTCTTTTATTTTCTTCTGTTTTGTCGTTTTCTTTGTAATTCTGTGTGTTATCAGCTGTTGTTCTTGTCGTTGTTGTTATTGTTGTTGTTTTGTGTGTTCCTGTGTTTCTTTGTGTGTGTGAATGGCGCAGTTAGAAATCACGCTGCGAAGGGGGTGGTGCTCACAGGGTTGTCGCTGGCTACGCTGCCACCCCCATTGTTCAAGAATTCTTGCTCTATGATTTTCTTTGATTTTGCGTTTGTTTTTGCTTTGCTTTTGCTTTTTGCTTTTACGTTTGTTTTTGCACTTGCTTTACTGTTATGCTTGCTGTTTGTGTTCTTGTTTTGTTTGGCTCCCACATGCACACATACACACACACACACACACACATGCACGCACGCAAGCACGCACAGTAGCAAGCAGAGCGAGCGAGTGAGTGAGCTAGCTTTATAGGGAAATTCAGACAGCGCGTACGAGTGAACAAGCGAGACAGTGACGGAGATAGAAAGAGAAAGCGTCAAACCGAAAAGACGCAGCGTCACAGCGTCACAGCGCAATGAACCAACTCGTCAGGCAGACGCGAAGCAACTGAACAGCGCTCTGTCTGCAAAGCTCTGCCAAAGCCCAAGTCAAGCGATTGAAGTTGAACAGCGCCAAATTGAAAGCACTCCAAAAGCTTTCAAGCAATTGCAAGCAGTTCAACTGCGTGGGGTGTATGGCTAAACATTTAAATGAGAGCCACAGAGAGAGACAGAGAGAGAGAGAGAGAGAGAGAAAGAGTAGAAGTGAGCAGCTGCAAAAACCATAGAACGAATGAGTGAGAGCGATGTGTCACAGCTGTCTGGTTGCCGGTAAAGCGTTTTTGGCTTAAAGACCGGCCTGGGGCGGCACAACATACAAATAAACTAACTATCTCGATATATGTACCCACACATACATATATGCTCTATATATGTATGTGTTTATGTTATATGTGCGTGTGTGTGTGTGGCTTCCTATTTGGGGTAGCTTGGGGAGTTGGAGTGGAAGCTGTTAGTATGGGACGTGGTGGTAGCTAAGTTGCTCAGATATGAATGCAGTTGAACACGTGAGAAATTATCGTAAACTTCAAGAAACATAGATTTAATTGATCAACAAAAATAAATAAAAAAATATAAATAAATGAATATATAAATAAGTTAATAAAAAAAAAATTAAGAAAAACTAAAAATTAATAAAAAAAAAAATATCTTTTAGATTTAAGCAATTAAATGTGCAAATCTTTTTCTTTTAGCTACATTTAAAAACATTTATTTATAGTCATTTTATTTGCTTATTATTATTATTTTAAATTTGATGATAATTTTTTGAATCAATCTCAACTATCGGTCAAACAAAATAAATAAAAATCGAAATGAATAGAATTTGTTTCGTGACTAATTTGAAGCACGACTCACGTGCTCAGCTCTAGGGCTTCTGGCAACAGGAAGTAACTATTATATAACGGTAAATAGGCCAGCCTAGGTAAGAACTTATCACCAGAGATTGACACGCACCTTTCGCTTTTTATACATTTATTTTTTTTTTGTGGTATCTTCCATTTTTTTGGTATTTTTGTTACAGGATGCTGGGCATCATTTTTTATTTATATCATGTCGCCTTTGAGGTGAGAGTTTTGTTGGTAAAATGTTAGCTGAAATGGAAAGCACACTCCACAGCGTATTTGGAGCACGTGCCAACGTGTACAAGTACAAGTACTTTCAGTACATCGATGTGATTTCATTTAGATGGCACCCAAGAGCTAGAATACAGCTTCGAATGCCACCAACGACAGACATCATGTCGCCCCACAGACTATTCGACCGTACGACTGTTCCACCGACTGACCTACCGATTGGCAAATATTTATGCTGATGCCATTATTTCAATGCAGCCATTGGAGGTCGTATCTCTCTCCTGGCGACTACTGTTTTATATAATATGACTCAGCGCAATCTTCTAGCCGTCACTGTTGTTGGCTCCAACTAATGGCGGCCAGAATTTGCCACTAAACATTGTAAAATCGTAACACGAAATACAAAACAAAAAAATCTCCAAAAGTGAGAAAAGAAAAAACAAACAATATGATATATCAATAAAATGACAAAGTTTGTCTACTTTGCATAGGATTAAACATGGCGAATTTCGATGATGAAAACTCGATGAAAAGTTTACACTGTGCATTCTAAACAGTGGGAACAGCACAATCAATTGAAGACCCTGCACTGTATTACGGATATAATGCCACTAATGATCAAAAATCAAATAAATCTTGGTTTTATATTAGGAATTCAAAAATATATATCCATAAAATTGTATATATATTGTATGCAAAAAGTAAAATAATAAACATAAATAATATTATAAATATAGAAAATAAAATTTACAAATTTTAAAATGTATTAATATAACAAAAATATAAATAGTTTCTACGCTTCAAATACCTTAATTTAAATCTAAACTTAAAAAAACTTTGCAAATTTAGCAAAAATAATTAAATTCTGTTTTATAGATTTACGATAAAGGCTTATAAAGCCAAATTCAATTGAATTATGTTACAAATAAATTGCATTTTCTGTAGTTTCCGGTTCAATGTGCCTCATGGCAACGATAACAACACGAACAAAGCGCAAGGAGAGTGAAGAGAGAAAGAGGAAAGACAAGTGGAAGTGGAAATGGAAATGGGAATGGAGAAACGAGTGGGAGTGATAAAATATTCCCCACTGATGTGACAACAGGGAAAGCTTTGATAAGCAGCCATAAGCAAGAGGCACATGATGACGAAAAAGAAGAAGAAGCGCAACAACAACGGAACAAAACAAAACAAACAACAGAAGAGAACACAGAGCAGCAAGAGAAAGGAATAAGTAAAAAGGACAACAAGAGAAGCCGTCAGCTTTCAAATTGAAAAAGCGCTTTAGAAACATGAAAAATATGAGCGCAAACTTTAGATGAGAGTAAATAAAAAGAGAGAGGGCGAAAGAGATAGAGGGCGAAAGAGAGAGAGAGAGAGAGAGAGAAAGAGAAATAGAGAGTAAGAGAGAGTTTAAAAGCTGTCACAGTAGTCAATGAAACAAATTTTAATGACATAAACTTAGTCAGTTTCACAGTTCGTAAACATAAGATAAACATATGTATATATTTGGTTGTTTTAAAATATATTTTTGCTATTAAATCTTACCAAATTCTCTTGGCTTAAGTGTAATATAGCAGAGTGTGAATTAAATTCTATAAATGACAATATGATTGATATATTATCATTGCCACGCCGTCATAAATCAGGCGGAGGGGCTAACAAGCAGATCAGCTTTAAGTCTGGACTGCCCATAAATAGTTTACCAGGATGGGAGCTAATACCGCTTAACTGTAAGCTTCCCATGCTCAAGTGTCCCGGTAATCAAGTCATATTTTCAAAAGACAAAATTGGTAACACAGTAAGTAGTCTTACTATATATAAATATAAACCATAATATATCTATTTCTATCTGTTTAATCTGTTATATGTGAAAGTTTAAATGTGGCATGCAAGAGTTTGATTCATCAGCATCGATCCATATACCCGAATATAATCCATTACACGATTCCAACTTGAAGACCTTCTATTCGAATGAGCGTAATCTGAAGCGTTTACGCGAAAACGGCGAGATTACAGATCAAAACGATGTTATATGTAATTTAAAGGATTTCAATCAGTATCGCGAGGATTTGCACAAATCGCAATTATACTATGTGCTGCAGGCATACAGGCAACGCGAGACGGAACGTCATGATCGTTTGCTTATAGCAAACGCTGAGCTCATATCCAAACGAGATGATCTCAATCCTCGTGGTCGACATCACACGCTCGAAGAGCTGCTGGCGCGTAAACAGAGCTTGGAGGAGGAGCGTCATAGGCGCAAGCTACAGATCTATAGTGCAACTGAGGAGAAATTTAAGCGACTAGAAGATATGGCTGTTATGCAAGAAATGATACTGGAGCACCGAAAGATGCTGACCAAAATGCGTGTACAGCATCATATAAATTTGCATCAGGATATACAGCGTAAACATTTGATTAAGCTCAAGAAGCTGTTCCAATTCAAAAAGGATCGCTACAACAAGAATATGCGTAATCTCGCCAGGCAGCGTCTGATCAAGAACACCGAAGGTCAGATCCAATCGTGGGAGAAACGGCTCAACGAGCGCATTGCCAACCAGCAACGGATTGACATTTTGCTCGAGGAAGCCGAAGAGGAACGTTTGATATTTATTGAATCGCACAAGGAAAAATATCATTTAAAGTGGGAGGCTATTCAGGCTGAGATTAAGGAACGTTCACGCAAACTCAAGATTTCTAAACTTCCTAAGCGTAAGAAGAAGAAGAAGAAGAAGGTTATGCGAAAAACTACACCATCGTTCTGTGATGAATACAAGGCAACGTTTGAGGGTCTTCTGGACAGCGAGCTGTGTTATGCCCTGAATGCGGCCATTGAAATGGATAGCCTACCGCCCAAGGCTTTTGATGTGAACGATCCCATATATAAGGCGGCACAGTATATAATTAATCATATACTGCGTGACATCACAGTAGATCTTAGCGAAGATCAGTGCGCGCTATCCGTGGTAGTTAATCGCGTCATGAACTTCATATGCGATGCCAAGAAATATGTGAATTATGTAAGTAAAGATCAAAGAAGTACACTCGATTCTTGATTCGATTAATATTTATCGATCTATGCATTTTACAGAAATCGATACAAATTATTGACTTTGCCCGTGACAATAAGGCCATGGAGATACCGTCGGTATCGAAGATGCCATGGCGTCAACCCAAGAATCCCTCACGTGTCTCGCACGTCTCATTCAGCGGCGTTGCCAGCACCATTGGAATGGGCAGCTATGAGATTCATCCGTTTGTCGATGTACGACCCTGCACAGACAGACGGCCGACACCAGCTGGTTCCCTCACCTCACTGGTGCTCAGCCAAATTGGCGAACAGGCCATACAGGAGAAGGCTCAATTGCCGCACTTGAGTCGCAGTGAGGTTGTTTTCATTGAGCACTACATGGTGAGGTTTAAGCGCGATTTATTGGTGGGACTGGACAAACAGGTCTTTGCGGCCATACAATGTCACTTTGAGAATCGCATCATGGAGGTGCGTGAGGAATTGCTGCTATTGGACAAGGACTTCCTGTATAATCAAATTGCCGTTGGCATACTCAGTTATGCCGCAAATCCACTAAATTTCCAGACAGCAATTATGCTGGCCATCAGTGTCATCTCTAGCGAAATCATTTGTGAATTGCAGCAAACGCTGCTCAAGCCTGGAATTAGCCCGCGCGGTATGTCGCATCCAACCAGCTGTGGCACGGATCGCGAACGTGAAATTCGCGCATTTTGTTCCAACTAATTCTTGTATATCGCGTTTCCGGAAAAGTTTTGTTGCGTTTGTTGTTGAATGTTCAATATTTGCATGCATATTAAAATGTGGATGAGCTACTTACCGTCTTTGACTCGAATATCGGCTGAGTTGTTGTTTTTAATTGAATATAATGCTTATTTCTGCAAACTGTGCCACAATCTCACATGAAGTAAACATAAAAACAAGATGCAGCATGGCACGCAACAGCTGGTCTGCTGCCAGGGCTGCAACAACTTTAGCAGAGCTGTCATTCACAACGGTTAACAGAGGGTACATTAAAATTCTGTTAAGTTATTGAGTAACAGTGTCCGTTTATTTTGATTTTATAATTTCACGCATTCGTTACGACTTATTTTGCCTACAAAAACACTATGCTCTTACATTCTAAATCGAATTTTAATTGATTTGAAACCAAGTTACTTTTGTAAAATTAAACAGCTCTACATATGGTTACATTAGCGAACTGTTCGATTGTCATTCACGACGGTTTACATAAACCCACTGTAACACTGTTAAGTGTCTGTTGATTAACAGTGTCCGTTTATTTTGATATTTTGCATTTTGTACAATAATTATACGCTTTCATCAGTACTTATATTATCTACAAAAAGACTGTATGCTTTTACATTCTAAATAAAAATGGTTGGAAACTAAATTACTTGGTAAAATTAAAGGGCGCTACATACGGATACATTAGTGAATTGTATGGCGCGCCAGCAGCCATCATGGAAAATGGAAATGCAGCTGGATTTATTTTAGTAGCAGATTGTGAAGTTTTCGCAGTCTTGGCGCTACGTTTCCGCTTCGCCTTGCTAATTGTCGGCGTATCCGAGCTGGACTCGGTGGCTTCGCTTTCAGTGGCATCAGCCGACTCTTGATCATCATCATCATCGTCATCCTCATCGTCATCGTCGTCATCGTCGTCATCATCATCACTGTCATTTTCTTTAACTTCCACTTTCACTTTCTTTTTAGGAATTTTCTTTGACTTTTTAACTGCAACTCGCTTGTCCTTCTTCGTCTTGACAGGAGCGGGAGTATTTGCAACTGGAGCAGGCAAAGTCGGTACTGTTACCACGCCGGCAGGAAATGAAAACCGTTGATCCATGTTATAGACGGCCAACTGTTGCATATTGAATTCCATGAAAGCTTGTAAAGCAATATTCAAATTGGGTGGCTTTGGGCAGTTCTTCAAGCTGTGATAGGGCGCTGAGCAGTTCTTGCAGATAATTTGACACTCAAAAGAGGTGTGGCCCTTTAGGAATTCATAGATTAGCTTATAAAATGAATGTGGATAGTTATATACATACCTTCTTATCACATATACCACATCCAATGGCTGTTTTGCTTTTGCCTTTTAATGCTTTTTGCTTCGTTTTAGTCTCAGCATCACTAATTTCCTCTTCCGACTGTTGCTCACCTTCTTCATTCTCCTCTTCATTACTATCATCATCAATGGTATAGTTCCTATTCAGACTGCCAACGCAGACAACATCCTTTTCAGATGGAACTTTTTTAATTTTCTTTGATGACTTCTCCGGAGTTTCTTTAGCCGATTTTAACTTTACTGTTGGCAAGTCATCCTCGCTGGAGGATTCCTCATCGGATGACGATGATTCAGGTTTTTTAGCTGCAGTTGTTGCCTCTTTTTTCTTTTTTTCTTTTATTGGAGTTGCAGCTTGAACTTTTTTTGCTGCCGTTGGCTTAACTACTTCACCTGGTTCCGAAATTTCCTCATCGCTGCTGGAGGAGTCTTCATCACTACTCTCTTGCGGCTTTGTCGGCGTCTTTGGCACAATGTCCCTGGGCTCCTTCTTAATGTTGGCCACATTCATGATTTTCGCATTTATTTCTGCCACATTCGGTTTCATTTCTGCGGGCGTTTGTCGAGTGCTGACTGTAGAAAGAGGCATTGCTTCTGTCGGTTGATTAGCCATTGGTGCTTCTGGTGTAGGTGTTCCTATTTGTGGTGGCATAGGTGTTGAAATATCGGCAGGTTGATGACCATTTGTGTAATAAAATATATCGTTTGGTATGCCTTCTGCATAACCGGGTGGCCTTTCAACATCTTCCATGTGATGGGAATTGCTGCGGCGGTGTTGACCACTATGACCGCCGCCTCGGTTTCTATTATTGCCGCCGCCTCGGTCTCTCTTATTGCCGCCGCGTTGATGCGTATTCCGCCCAAAATCTCGACGTCCACCTTCTCTGTCATCACGTCGCTTTTGCTTTTGCTTTTGCATTCGGTCCCGAAACTTATTAAAATGAGAAGAGTTATTCATATCATTGTTGGCTGCTGGTCCACGATTATCTCCATTTCGATTGAAGCAATTATTTTGATTGAATCCTTGGCCTTGCCCCTGTCCTTGTCCTTTGTTCTCTCTATTATCACTCCAAGATCCATATGAATTATTTTGCCAAGTTCCACGAAAACGTCTATCCCCACTGCCTCGCATTGTCGATCCAAAATCAAAACCTATTCAGACCGCTTGCACGTGTTAAGTGTTGATATTTTTCTGGTTACCGAACATTATCGATATGCATTTAACTATCGATACAATTGAGCGCTCTGAATATTTGCTTGAACTTTTCTTTTTTCAATTTAATGAATTAAATGTCTTCTTATAAATACATAAATAATCACTAATGGTGATATAGTATAGTAATATACATTAAAAGTAAACTGAAAAACAGAAACAATTGAATGAAATGTTTAAATAAATGATTCATTAATTGAAAGGAATACCCCATATATAATGTTATCGATAAGATATAAGCAATCGTACGAATTGATTTCATTATTTACAAAATGCCAAGAAGTGAATTTGCTAAAGAAAAATTTCATTGGCAAAATAAGCACAAAAAGGATATTGAAAGCCGTTCAAAATCCTGGGGTCAAAAGAAGTACACCCCAGTCATCGAAGACGTGCAGGAAGCAGCCGTACCATGGAAACACGTGAGGAACGACATTCTGGATGATGAGAAGGAAGAACGCAATGCCAAACGCTACAACATGGACACTGACCAAGCCAAGAACGTGATGAAACAGCGTGAGCAGAATCACAGACGCAACGTAATCCAAGCCAAACTAAACGAAGAAACAGTATGGGAAACTTTTGAAGATGGATCCGTAGCGGCCGTTGGCACTAAAATGTCTGAGAGGTGGTCAAATCCTGATAAGTTGGATTTCGGTCAACGGGATTATATGCGCAGAAAATTAACTCGTGCTATTTTGGAAAAGAAAGCCAACCGGTCAGACAATCTTGATGACGCTATCAGTAACATGAGGAACAATACGAGCTTCTTACAACCAGACAAAATTTTACCTCGACATGAGGCATTGGAAAAGTTTAAATCTAGGAGGAGAAAATTTAAAGCAAAATCCAAGAAGGGCAAATGATTAGACACCTGTAAATGTTGGCATTATAAGCTATTAAAATTTAAATTATAATATAAACTGCAGTTTTTTGTATATAAGATAAGTACTACACACACTTTATGTAAATCATCTTAGGAATAGGAATACGAGTATATATGATTGAGGGGGTGGGGGGAGGGTTGTTGCAAAATAAATACATGTATATATGTAAACTAAACAGATGAGATTGAGACGGTTGCTCGGGATGCTACTCCAGCTCCTGTTCGATCGACTCAACCATTCGCATTGGCCAGCTTTGCAATTAGCTGATTGTATTTACTGTTTGTGGAAATATTCTTTTTGGAGTTGCGCGCCTGCTCTGGCGCATGTTCCAAAAAATAGAGTACAATAAATTCGAGTGTTTGATTGGCTTCCTTGGGGTACATCATGTTAAAGGTATAAAAGTAGCAGAGCAATTGGGCAATAATATCCGGTAATGCAGCATCATCGGCAGGGAATGTGCTCATTATTTGCCCTTCAATAAAAACCATTGCCTCGGTCTGGGCCGCTTCAGTGCCTGTAGAAGCTGGTGTATCTGATTATAAACGAATGTTGAAAATTAATAAATGTGCTTAGAATGAAATGTCAATCTATAATACTCACTGACTAGAGCCACCCAGGGCGCATTCGTTGGATTAATATGTTGTAGTGCATCCTTTGATAACGGCCCATTTTCGAGTTGTTTGAATATATAGTCAGGATCTTCATTAAAATGATAGGCCAGCCCGCGCACCAAGTTAGCATTATTCTCCTCCAGTGCGTTCACCTTTTTGTTTTTGGACATTTTAAAGAATTTGAATATGCGCTCTTTTTCGCTAGCAAATCGTTTCTCTAGCACACGCGGATCAATTGACATGAGCAGCTCAAAGTGCTGATACAGTGGCTCCTTGTTAAATATATAGGGCCAGTTATCTTTAATGGAACGAATGTCGGGAATCTTCTCGCTGTTATTGAAAAACGCACGCTGTAACGGAAAGCATTCTTTCATGTAGTCGGCGATTGTGGCCGGCTCGACGTTGGCACTGCCACGATAACTGGAAATCAACAGCTCCTTTTTCTCTTCAAGATCCCGATGGTTAGCTATTGACTTGGCATTGCCATTGGCTGCTGTTGCAGCAGCTCCGTTGGAAGACTTGCGCTTCTTGCTGCTGCCAGTGCCAGTAATGTGAAATTCGGTGCTGCTTGAACTAGCACGCTTCTGTGGCCGATTCAGCGCATTGTTACGATTGATCATTTTTGATATAAGAGATTGTGGTGTGGTGGCAATCTGCTGCCCTTCACGATCCTTTTCGAGCAGTGATTCAGGATACTTTTCGGCCGCCTGTTGGGCTACTTCACGAAAAACGCGTATGGGTATGTGAGCTGATCGTTCACGCAATGCATCCACCAGCAGATTGGAAAACGTATTTAAACGCTTGCCCAGATTGGTTTTGCCGCGCAACAGCTTCATAATATCATTTGGTACCTTAGTCCACGGTATCGAGAACTCTTTAAACTGAGCCGACGATGTCTTTGAGTTGCTGCTAGGTGTAACGCTAGTCAATGAAAGAGTTTCATCATTGGATACTGTGGAATCGTTGGCATTTGATACAAAGCTTGGATCCAAAGAGCTGCCAGCACGCTCGGAACGATTCAGCGGCGATGGCGGAGGTAGTATAATATATTCATCATTTTCGGCTAAAAGCATTAGCAATATCTTTTCCTTGGCTGCAAACAGTAGCACTTCATCCTCGCATATTTCACAGCCATTGCTCTCCAACACAATGGTGCTTCCTGCTAGGCCGTATTTGTGTGCTAAAATAAAACAAGACGATATTAATTAATAACTAATAAAATTTGTCTTCAGTTAAGGGTTGAAGGGTTGAATATTATAGAATAACAATTTCATAAGGAAATATACGGAATGTGCTACCGTCCCGATGCCGTGAGAAATTTTATGTATAACACATATCTACATAAAATTTGTCAAGGGTTTAAATGCAAACAGAAATTGAATACACACCTTTTTCAATGACGTCCTTCCTACTGGGCAAGGACATGAATGTCTTTTTGTTTTTCCGATCGGCACTGCATATGGTAATCAATACCTTCTCAGTGGTTAACTCCGTTTTCAATTTCGTTTTCTGCGTCTCTTGCATTTTATCAGCCTCCGACACATTGGAATGCATTTCTAAAACAAATAAATAAACAAGCAATTTAAGGTTTATACAAGAAAATAAATAACCAAATTGTGTTTACATCAATTTCATCTTCATTTTGTGTTTACACTTACCAGAATTATCAGTAGTGGTAACAGTGCCAGTGCCAGCGCCAATGCCAGGGCCAGTCCCAACGCATATGACCGTGTCAGCAGCTGTTTCAGATTTTTTTGCTGCTGTTGTTTGTACACCATTTTCATTTGGCGCAGCGGCCGCCGGGGCTGGGGGTTGTGGTTGTGGCTTCGCTTCGTTAGCAGCGTACGGTGCAACTGCTGGAGCGGCGTCCATGGCTTTAATGAATGGCCGTTCAGTTAAACAAATGCACAAGTTTTATTTAAATGTAGTCCTTCTCTTCTTTTTTATTAAATTTTGCACAAGCCAAACTGCGGCCAGGGTTGTAAAAAACGCCATATATCGATACGCTTCTGCAGACACCAGGGATGTAAACGCATATACCGCATAAAATGAGCAAGCGATATATCGCCTCATGCCGCCATCACGACTAGTCGATTGTCCAACTATCGATAGTTGCGCTTTGTGGGTGGTCCGCTACAACACCAATCAAACGCTCATTTGTTGCTTTTCGTTTGTGCTGCGTTCGAGACGCACTTTTAGTTTTGTTTTGTTCTACGTTTGTTTTATTTTTATTTCTTTCTTGAATTAACTTGTTGCAACGCATTACAAAATACAAGAGTGTGAGACAAGTGCTTCGGTGTCAAAACACAAAACGGCAACAAAATGCGATGAATTGCGAGATTTTGTTGTACCAAAGAAGGCAGCGTTGGGAAATTAATATTCTACAAAGGCTTCGGTTTTGCTGCATAACGCATAGCTATTTATATATATTAATAGCCAATATTGCTTGCGGCACACTACGAAATGCAAACGTAAGTATGCAGGGTGCGTTCAAAACTATATATCACAGTATAATTGTTTCCCCTTATGTTAATCAGGACTTGCCTCACTGTGTGTTGTGGATTGTTGCTGCTGGCGACTCTCGTCTATGGGAGCCCCAGTTCTTCGAAGTTCAGCTCCAATACAACACCAAACATCTCAAATCAAATAGAACTCGAACCTATCAATGGCACAATGAACTATCGGCTATATGGTAAAAAGGGCAAAGATGACAAACCCTGGTTCGATGGTCTTGATAGCCGGCATATACAGTGTGTTCGCCGTGGACGGTGTCTGGACGTCAACGCCACACAGAAGACATGTTTTGGCTCTAAACTATCCTATGCAATGACCAGTCTCAGTTTAACTGATTATCGCAAAGAGAAAGATCTCGATGAGGCTTTAAGTAGCTACTATGCGTTGCGACATGTTCCCAAATGTTGGGCCGTAATACAGGTAAGCCTATAAAACGGACACAGTCTAATTTACAACCAACTTATGCTGCGTCCTTTTTTCTACAGCCGTTTTTGTGCGCAGTGTTTAAGCCGAAGTGTGAAGAAATCAACGGACAGCATATGGTCTACCTGCCTTCCTATGAAATGTGCAAGATAACACTCGAACCGTGCCGGGTTCTATATAATACAACATTTTTCCCAAAATTTCTACGCTGCAATGAAACGCTATTTCCGATGAAGTGCAGCAATGATGCACGTGAAATGAAATTCAATGCCACTGGTAGATGTATGCCACCTTTGGTGCCGGCTGACAATGCTGCCAGTTATTTTCCGGGCATTGAGGGCTGTGGCGTGCAGTGCAAAGATCCATTATACACGGACGATGAGCATCGTCAAATACACAAATTAATTGGCTATGGTGGCACTCTGTGTCTGCTGTCCAATCTATTTGTGGTCGCAACATTTCTCATTGACTGGCAAAATGCAAACAAATATCCAGCTGTGATTGTTTTCTATATTAATCTATGCTTTCTCATATCCTGTGTTGGGTGAGTATGGGCAGAATGCAAACGAAGAATTCATGAAAGTAACTATTGATTCTACTCTAGTTGGTTGGTGCAGTTTACGTCTGGTTCACGTGAGGACATTGTCTGCCGCAAGGATGGCACATTGCGTCACTCGGAGCCAGCGGCTGGCGAGAATCTCAGCTGCATTGTTATATTTGTGCTTGTGTATTATTTTCTAACCGCTGGCATGGTATGGTTCGTCTTTCTAACCTATGCCTGGCATTGGCGTGCTATGGGTCATGTGCAGGATCGCATCGATAAGAAGGGTTCATACTTTCATCTGATTGCCTGGTCGCTGCCTCTGGTGCTTACCATTACCACAATGGCACTCAGCGAAGTCGATGGCAATGGCATTGTGGGCATTTGCTTTGTGGGCTACATAAATCATGCGATGCGTGCTGGCTTGCTGATTGGTCCACTGTGTGGTGTTATATTAATTGGTGGCTATTTCATTACACGCGGCATGATAATGCTTTTTGGCCTAAAACATTTTGCAAACGACATAAAATCCACATCCGCCAGCAATAAAATCCATTTGATTATCATGCGTATGGGCGTCTGTGCGCTTTTGACACTTATATTCATACTGGTGGCTATTGCCTGTCATGTGAATGAGTTCCGACACTCGGCCGAGTGGGCGGAAAGCTTTAGGCATTATATAATGTGAGTAAATATGAATTACTAAATTGTTTTGTTATTCAAATTTCATTTGCATACTCTCAGATGTCGCATCAGCTCCGTTTTTGACGAGAACAGCGTATGCAAGATTGAGAATCGTCCCAGTGTGGGCGTGCTTCAATTGCATTTGCTATGCCTCTTCAGCGCCGGCATACTCATGTCCACCTGGTGCTGGACACCTTCCTCCGTGGAGACGTGGAAACGCTACATAAAAAAGTATGTTATGCCATTAATTGATTGCTATATTGGCTGTAATTTTTCTTTTATGCTGATTCACTAGGAAGTGTGGCAAGGAGGTCGTCGAAGAGGTTAAAATGCCCAAGCACAAGGTCATTGCACAGACCTGGGCCAAGCGCAAGGATTTTGAGGACAAGGGCAGATTATCTATAACGCTGTATAATACACACACCGATCCGGTGGGCTTAAATTTTGATGTGAATGATTTGAACTCATCGGAAACGAATGAAATTAGCTCGACATGGGTGCACTATTTGCCGCAATGTGTTAAACGACGCATGGCACTAACAGGTGCAACACCAGGCAACACAAACTCCTCCAGTCAGGGCTATCAGGCTGGACGCAAAAATTCAGTGGACTCGGAGATAAGTGTAAGCGTGCGTCATGTATCTGTGGAATCGCGACGTAATTCCGTTGACTCACAGGTCTCCGTTAAGATAGCAGAAATGAAGACCAAGGTAGCCTCGCGAACACGACAACATGGCAAGCATGGCTACTCATCCAGCACAAATAAGCGCACACAGCGACGCAGAGATTTCATAGCCGCCAGCAGTGGTCGCACAAAGTACAGTACGGCTACGAGCGGACGTGGCAGAAGAGAAAGCAGCACCTCCGTGGAATCACAGGTGATAGCACTGAAAAAGACAACCTATCCAAATGTCAGTCATAAAGTAGGCATGTTTGCTCAGAGCACCAAGAAGCACCACAGCAGCAGAAGACGCAATGGTGGCCTGGATCCTTCAATCATTAATGATTTCATACAGAAAAATGGACAGTTGATATTGCCATTTCTACAGAATCAGGGCATGACCACAACCTCAGATGAAGAGGAGAATTCGCGTGCCTCATTCAAAATCCAAGATCTCAATGTCGTCGTCAAGCATGAGCTGAGCGCGGACGATGATGATAATGTTCATGTACACAATGGACCACAAATACAGGAACTGCCCAGCACTGGCAGCAAAACCGCTGCACTAGGACATTTCCTGAAGCACATGCAAAAATCGAATGAATCCAATCGTCATTCACGCAATTCACAACGTAGTCGCAAGTCTCGCAAAGAGCAAACGAAATCGCATGGTAACAAATCTGGCGAAATCGAATTGGATGTGGATTCGACCAGCGAGTATAAACAGAACTATGTGCGACAAATGACTGAAGCAATTGATGGCAATGCCGACTAGATAAGTTGTTCATCCGTTGAGCTAGATCTACCTGCAGCTGGCATGATGCACAGTTCCTACTCCGGCATGTCCACAGGCAAGCCAAATTCACGTAACAGCAAGACCAGCTGCGATGTTGGCATACAGGCCAATCCCTATGACATAGCCACACACACGCTGCCCACCTACGGCGATGAGGAACTGCAGCAGGCTATGCGTCTGCTGAATGCTGCAAGCCGGCAACGCAATGAGTTGGCCTGTGAGGATGCCACCGAGATGCAATGCCTGCTCGGTGCTCGGCATCACAGGGAGCCAACGATCATGAGTGAATCGGATAAACTCAAAATGTTATTGCTGCCATCCAAATGATTTGAATTGTGGCGCTGTCGCTAAAACTGAACAAATTCAACGAATTGCATTTATTTAACCCTCTAAGACTACTTTCCAAAATAATAGAAACGTAATGCGTTCCTTCAGGCAGGCTTACGTGTTAGAGGGTTAAGTTTCTAAAACTCCCCATCCAACCTCTTCCATATCAAACAATTTTACGACTAGCAATACTTATACGACTAGTAATACTCATTAGTTCATAAGTTCATCAAGTTCATAATCCCATTTCGTATACATGCATTGAGCACTAACATATTATTTTCTTACGTTTTCATCATATATGTATGTATAATGACTGTTTCCTTAAATTATGCTCAAAAAATATGATAGTTTTATGTACAAGAATCTGTAGTTTTATAACTACCTATGTATGTTGTTTTAAATGTACAAAATATGTGACCCTATTGGGTCAACTTCAGCACAACGAAACGCCAGAAAACTGCAGCGAATTGTGTTACGAAAAAAAAGTGCCTAATAAAAAACTCAGAATTTACATTTACAATTTTGTAACTAATAAATACGATTTTATATTCAAGAAATAAATTCTTTCTAATTATACAATTTGGAGTGGGAGAGGCGCTGAGATTTTTATTACCTCGCATATTCGGTTTCAGTTCGATTTCTGTTTACATTGGTTCATATTTGGCGGAGATTCTAATTTCTAGGCGCGCAGTTTTTTATGTCTATAAGAAAAATAAACACATAAACATGTTCTTATTATGATTATGATTAATTGGTGTAGTGTAGATTTAAGTGCAAAGCAATAATAGTCGATTATAAATGCAGTTCTACACATTCTACCATATTATTTGAAATATTAATATTCCATAGATACTGCTTCACCAGCTACAAAATATTTTGCCCTGTGCATAATAATGAGTTCTATGAGGTTTTGAGCATACGCTTTTAAGGTAGTGCAATATCGGAACTAACATCAAGGGATTTCTGTTATATTGTTATCCAATTTCGAACTACTC
>JBANCZ010000663.1:0-31156 GCA_037040025.1 Sphaerogastrella javana | reverse complement strand
CTGAAAAGCGAAAATCGACCCCTGTAATCGAGTTTGGAGGTTTTTGGCACATTGTCTGAATGAGGAACCAGCTGGGGGGGGGGGGGGTTGCGGTCATACCTCGATCGACTCGGCTACGCGTCCTAATCGTAGAATACACACTTTGTGGGGTCTGCCACGCCCCCTTCCTCGATTTAACGGCCTACGGACAGCCGAACACGGCTCAATTGACTCGGCTCCTCGTCCTGATCGAGAATATATATACTTTATGGGATCTGCCACGCCTCCTTCCTCGATTTTCTTCTGAATTAGGAACCTTCGGACAGCCGGACGTGGCCCAATCGACTCGGCTACTCGTCCTGATCCGGAAAATATATACTTTCTGGGGTCTGCCACGCCCCCTTCTGCCCGTTACACACGAATTTCATCCACACTCTACGCTTGCCGACCAGTTGATCAGCAGCAGCTGAGTGGGCCCCAGAGACCCGCAAGTTGTCGCTTGCCGATTCAGTTGATCGTTGGATGTGTCGGACTGCAGTCGTTGCGCGCGGACACATTGAGTGAGTGTTGAATTGAAAACGGTTGGAGCGCCATTTTGTTGCGTAGTGCGATTAAGTTAGTTAGTTTCTGAAATATTGAAAATTCGGAAGTGAATGAATATTGAAATGTTTTGAATACTATGAGTCATATGCAAATGAAGTGATGCTTAAAACATATGCGATGAATAAGATGAATATCTTAGCCAATATCGATGAGTCTTCAAGCGGGAGATTTGTTTTTTGAAATTTATGGCTGACTTAAGTGATTCATTCGGACTTGTAATGCAGATAAAATGGAATGACTAAAACCGCATAACGCAAAGATCAGCACTTGCGACCCACACAACAACAACAACAACAACCGTAGAGCAAAAAAAAAATCAAATCGAAAACACGTTTAAAAAACGTTTACACGTCAAGGTTAAAAAACTGCAGAGTGGCCCACGGCAAAAAACAATACGAATAATGCATAGAATCAAATAAAAAAACTCCTTTGTTTTAATGACGTTTGGCGCAATAATTAAATAATTTTAATTTGATAAATGATTAGCGCAGTATATAATAAATACATCCACTTGATATAGTGACATCATCAGCAAAAGTTTTCTAAATTCAAAATGTTCAAAATGTTCCATTCGTATTCATTTTTTTGGAATTGGAATTGGATAGTGGGCAGACACGAATGAACACGCACAAACATGAGTCCCACTTGTTGCTTTGCCTTAAATGGCAGCCCAACTTTTTTCTTTTTTTGTTCGATGAAGTAAACAAATGAATGAGAAAGAATACACTGAGTGAACTCAGTTTATATAAATGGGGAAGTGATTGCATTTCAAATTGTTTATGCATTTATCGCTCTCTTTTTTTCCCTTATCATTTGCATTGAGCGATGGATCGCTGCGACAATTAAATGTGCATATGTTTGCCATGTTTGCCATATTTAAACGGGTTTTATTACACTATTAACTAACGATCAATCATTACGAATAATGAATGTGTACTCGAGTCGTAATTTGGCAGTGAGTACCTTCTTCTATTGCCACCCTCTTTCCTTCAATACCTTTCCATTTCAGGCCTTCTCCTATTGCCACTCTCTTCTTTCTTTCCTTGTCCTCAGTTGAGTTTTGCTCATTTACATTCGCTGTTTTTCAATTGGCTCCGCCCCTTGAGCTTATAATTCTACGTTCTTTATATGTTTTTTTTTTTTATGCACAGAGGCGTAGGCTTCTTTCGCAATAAGAGGGGTCTCTCTACCTCCACCTCTACATAATGCTCTGAGCTTCTTTTCTAATTATGCCTACGTCAGGGCAGCCTTTGACTGATTGGCCATAGCCGCGGCTGTTCGTGAGGCAATTTGTATGCCATATTAGATTCCAACACCCCAGGCACGATTAATTGCGATCTGTTCAACAATTTGCCTCTACACAACTAATTCTCCGCTCATTCCATGTCCGATTCTGTCTCTTTCTCTCCCTCTCTCTCCCTCTGGTTTCTCTCTTTTCGGCTGGAATGGCTAGCTAGCGCACTTTTCCAGCAGTATTGTGCTTAATTTAATTATTCTAAATTATCGAAAGTGCCGGGCACTGACTCGTCTGTACCCTCTCCCTTTGACCCCTCTCTGCCGCAGCCCCGCCCTTAGACTATGATCACGCTTTTGTTATTGTTATTGTTGCTCTACATGTTTGTAGGCCAGCCAATTGTTTATGAAGTGCACATTGGGCTGTGTATAGTATATAAGTATATACACATCCACTTTAGTCGAAACACATACTCATACATTCTGTGAGTGTGCGTGAGTGTGTGTGTGGGTTAGTGTGTATCTGTATAATGTTTCCTCATTTATATATATAAACAATTTGTGTGCTTTTTCTTCTATATAAATTGTGTTTTTTTTTCTCTGCACTCAGAGTTAGTTCAGCATGAAGTCATGCTTCAGCCGACTCTATACCATCCCCACATCCACATCCACATCCATCTTAATTATGACGTTTTTATGATGACAATCACATGGATGCTACACTCAAAAAAAAAGCAAAATAAAGAAGTCGACTCTTTTTTTAAAACAAACAACTACAAGCTAATTGCTAAGGCAGCAAAATTTGTGCCGGAATTCTTAAAAATTTGGCATATTGTTTATGAATTCAGAGCAGAATTTCATTCGATTGTTTATAAATCTATATCGAATGCCTCTGCCATTGTTTTCGAGTGTAAACAAAAGCGTCCAAGTGCGCTAATTCTTTGTTCTGCAGCTGCAAACCATTCGAATCTCTAGAAGTGCATAAAATGGATCATAAATTATATAAACAAAAAAAAAAAAAAAAAAAACCGCGCAAAGCTAATAAACTTGTTGAACACAAGAAAAAACACAACAAAATAAACGAAACGAAAAAAATTAGATCGCCTTTGCTTATCGACATGTGTGTATCTGTATCTCAATGATCTCCCTGGTAAGACCCAGGGGCTACAACAGCAACAATATACCCCAAAATTTCTGTCACGCCTCTAAGACAAGCTCGTCACGTATTTCAAACATAAAACAACAACAAGAACAACAACAATAACAATAGGAACAACAATATCAACTATAACTAAAAAGTGGAAGCAACAAAATGCTGACAGTTTAAATTTCGGAGCTATAAACTTGTCATGAGCTGAGTTGCGCAAAAGCTTCCTACGAGTGTTGTAATTATAATGTTTGTTGTTGTTGTTCTTATTGTTGTTGTTGTTGTGGACGTTATTGTTGTTGTTGTTGTTAATGTTGTAGCTGTTATTTTGTGGTATTGCAAGAAATCTGCAAGGAAAAACTCGATGAACAAGTTTGGTCAGCTTAGCAGAATTCCCTCATATACCATACCCATTCACTTAAACTGCGGATATTGCAGAACTGTTTCCATGGTAGGCGAGTTCAATGCATCTATAGGAATTTAGTTCTAAGTTTATTTCGTTAACTGAAACTGCAAATTTCAACGTTTGCTATAAAACTCTCAAAAAAAAAAAAAAATGAAATTATTAATGCAGCTCAGGTTGAAACATTAAAGTCTAACTATAGAAACCTTTTGTTTTAAATAAATTGAGCTAACTTAGAACCTCATATAATTTCCATTTGCTTATTCTTTTCAGAAAATAAATATACGGTAGTATGCAGGCAGTTCTAAAAAGAACATTGCAGGATTAGATTACATTTTTTTAGCTCTAAATATACAGATAAAGTCGATTGCATTTATAGCTCGTATACCTTAGAACTACAGAAATGAGTCTTTATTTAAACAAAGACTTCGAGTTACGCCATGTATTTGACCAGCCAAGACTTTAAACAAGAACTTTGTTTGTCAACTGACAGACGTAAATAGTAATTGGTTTGGTAAACATGGGAAGCGTTCGTATATATAAATACAGGTAAAATATCACATGTTTCTGTCTCTGTCGCTGGACAAATACAAATACAGATATGAAAATCTTTAGTCAATTAATGAAAATGATTGTACAAATTATGCTTATCTATTGTGATGACTTCGAGGTTTGGGAGGGGGACCAACGTTTACAATAAATAAATTTGTAAGAATTAATATGGAATGACAGTCAGCTACTTATTAGCTCTTTTCAATATTGCTGATTGGCTATACATGATGTTCTTAACCTTTTGTTTCCCAGCTGCGGCTATATATGTATACACGTTTTATTTTTTGGCATTTTTAAATATATGTTTTACTAAAGAATTAACAAAAAAACACAGCAGCTGTGGTATATTCAAATTAGTTTAAAATCGTATGTGTGATTAGCCGATTTCTCACACATTTCAAGCATCAAAACAAAAAGATTTTGACTTTGACTTTGACTCTGACAACGATAACAACAACGACTCCAATATATGCTGAGAATCGGCCAACAAAAAAGATGCCGCCTATAAATTTTCAACTGCCGAAAATTTGTATATATATATATGTAGTATTTTTTTTGCGTTGAAGCCCTGGGGCCGCATGTGGAACAACACTAAAAATCGAAGCATAAAGCGTAACAAATTGATTGCTAATTGATATCGATATGTCGATTATTTTATGATTATTCTTTATGATCGTTAAATCTAATATCAGGCCGACAAAACACTCAGCCAGAGTTTTGAAATCTTGACTCAGAATTTCAGTTGATCACAAGGTTAAGTGTTCAGCACTTCAGGCACACCCACACACACAAACGAACTGTAAGACAGACAGACAGACGGACAGAAAGACAGTCATTCATTTATTGAAGCCCCACTTTGCTTTTGTGGTTCAATTGTTATAATTTAATAACTAGGTACGATGCATGTACCACAAAAACCACTTAAAATTGCTTTCTTTAATTACCACAGAAACGTTTTTTTCTCTCTGTATATATATATATATATATATATATATATCTGTCTCTATATATGTTGTGCGTATAGAAAAACCTGTGTGGCAGCTTTCAGCCAGTACTGAGTAGCTGCTGACCAATTGGTTAACCCATCAACACTCTGGGTCTTTAGCTTTTGGCTTAAATATACGGCTAACTCAAAGAGGGAAGCTCGTGAAAATCAGCGTACCGTGAAGCGTTTGTCAATTGTCTGTTTGGGTCAGCCCAAAAAAAAAAAAAACAAACCCAAAAAAAAACAAAGAAAAACAAAACTAAAAACCATTGTTTTGCTTTTTTTTTTTTTGTTTTTTAAAATGAGCTGGTATACGTCAAGGTTTCCCTGATCTTTGCTGGACACCTCTAAAATATTACCTTCTATTACGCCTCAAAGATGAAACAATGCGGGCTACTCTATATGCATATTTATTAATTCATGCTGTAGGCATTTCATTAACAATTGTTATACATATTCGTCATAAGTATTCACATTTTAATATCTATAGTCACTCGCTGATAAGCTTTGGTATTTGAATGAAAAACTTATTGACAAGGGATTTATATATCTACAAAATGACTCATTGTTTATTCAGTTCAGAATATCTGTTACTTTACTATATATTATATGCGTATAATTATCGTATTAATCACCAAGAAATATCTATTGTAATATTATAATATTCCTTAATTATTCATAAATAATTCACCATAGAAATGTATTCAAATAAAATCTGAAGCTTGTCAAAATTTGAAGAAAATGTTAATCACATTTGCACATATGCCAAATTTTATGGTTTTTTAAATTAATGCTTAACATTTACAATATTTAATATTATAGTTTTAGTATTCAATATCATTAATTATCATAACATGTTGAATATTTATATCATAATATATAATTTGCGCTCAGTTCAACATTTTTACGTTTCAACGTTTCATCTCCCTGTAAAGTTTAATCAATCTCAACTGTCGCTCAAATTTTATAGCTAATATACCCTCGGGGCTCTAACAGCTAAAATGGATTTCAACGGTTGCGGCTTCAGTGATCCGCAGGCACAGCTGGCCATGTCGCTGGCCAAGCGTGACATACGCGAGTTTACGGCAGCACTGGAGATGGGCGCACAGCCGAATCTGCCGGATGAGCGACAAACGAGCATCTATGAGAAAGCCCTGTCCACGGCGGGATGTGGCGAGTTTATTCGTGAGTGCATAACACATGGCTGCAATGTGAATCATGTGAGTATTATATACATTTGTAGAACCTCAATACTTACCTATTCGATCTCATCTGTTACAGATCAATCAGAAGCACAATAAGGCAGCTATAAGCTATGCTGCTGATTCGAGGGATCGTGGTAATATAGAGGCGCTGCTGCGTGGTGGTCAGGTGCAGGTGGATCGCAAATATTCACAGTTGACACCACTCAATTCACTGGCCAAGAATCTGACAGCGGATAATGTGGATCAGGTGCGTGCCTGTATGGAACTGCTGCTGGACTATGGTGCCTCACCCAATGTAGTGGATCAGAGCGAGATGACTCCGCTGCATCATGTGCTGCGCAATAATAAAATCAAGGCAGCCAAGCAGCCGCTGGTCATGCTTTTCCTTGCGCATCCTAAGCTGGACATCGACACCTACCGCAATGGTCAGGTGCGTCAGCTGTTGCAGCAACAGTTTCCGGAACTGCAGTTGCCACCGCAGCGGGATACAGCTGCCGATGGAGAAATCGATTGCGAACGCTTGCTGCGACAGCTGCGTGATGGCGAGGAGTCACAATTCGAGCAACTCTTGGCGGAGCATCAGTTGAATGCCAGTGACAAGGACAATCATAAGAATTTGCAGCTGGAGCAGTACGTGCCATTATTGCTGGAGTCCATCAAGCTGGGCAAGCAGCGTGCGTTCGAGGCCTTGATGAAAACAGGCATAGACATAAATAAGAGCACACCTGAATATCGTAATTCACCGCTGGAAGTAGCTATCATCTGGGGTAATTGGCGTGCCTTGGAGAAGCTGCTGCAGCACAAGGAGCTAAAGCCTAAGCCCCGAGATTCCTTGCTCAATATCATAATTGGTAGATTGCAGGAACCGCCATTGGATGATTTCTGTGACTACGAGCGTTGCTTTGAACTGCTCTTGGACAGTGAGCATGTGGATGTGAATAAGGCGGACGCTGGTGGCCAGGTACCGCTCTATTATGCTGTTAAATATCGCAACCACAAGGCCATTCAGACGCTGCTACGTCGTGGTGCATACATTGGCTCCAAAAGCGTCTTCCAGGAGCTACCAATACAGGATATGCCGCCAGAGTTGTTGGAACAGCACTTCGATTCCTGTATCACCACCAATGCCCAGAAGCCGGGCGTACAAACATTTGAGATTATCGTCAACTATATGAATCTTATGCGTCAGAATCCGTCCAGGCCGGGTGCACAGCAGAAAGGCCATGTCGAGCAGCTACGCGATGAAATGACGCCCATTGCCTATATAGCGGAGACCAAGGAGTTCCGTCATCTGCTCCAGCATCCGTTGATCTCGAGTTTCCTATTCCTTAAGTGGCATCGCCTCTCTGTCATCTTCTATTTAAATTTTCTTCTCTACACACTCTTCACCATCTCCATCATCACGCACACGCTGCTCAAGTTCCATGAGAGCGATCATAAGGCCATTACAGCATTCTTTGGCCTCTGCTCCTGGATTGGCATCATCTACTTGATCATTAGGGAGTGCATACAGTTCGTAATGTCACCGCTGCATTACTTCAGGTCTATCACGAATCTAATGGAGGTGGCACTAATTATACTATCGATTATAAATTGTATCGAGTCCAGCTATGATAAGGAAACACAACGTGTGCTTGCCGTACTTACCATACTGTTGGTGTCTCTAGAGTTCTGCCTGCTTGTTGGCTCCTTGCCTGTGCTGTCCATATCGACGCATATGCTCATGCTGCGCGCTGTCTCCAATAGTTTCGTCAAGAGCTTTGCCCTGTACTCGATCTTTGTGCTCACCTTCAGTTTGTGCTTCTACATACTCTTTGGCAAGAAAAAGGAGGAGGAACAACAGGCAGCATTGCCAGCTAAGAATAACACTGACGGAGAGGAAGAGAACGGACATTTTAATACATTTTCGGTGCCCATTGAGGCATTGATCAAAACTATTGTGATGTTGACGGGCGAGTTCGATGCCGGCGACATAGCCTTCGACAGTGTTCCCACATACCTGATCTTCCTGCTGTTTGTGTTCTTTATGACGATTGTGCTCTTCAATCTGCTCAATGGTCTGGCCGTGTCTGATACACAGGTAAGCTTCAGTCATGCTTTTAATATTCCAAATCGAAACTTTCACTTCCATTATTTGTAGGCCATCAAAGCCCAAGCCGAGCTGAATGGCGCCATCTGCCGGACAAATACACTGATGCGCTATGAGCAGGTACTCACCGGCAGAAATGGCCGCACAGGATTCATCGTGAACAGCGAGCCCTTCCGCACAATTTGCCAGCGTCTAATGAACGTTTATCCGAACTACATGTCTGTGCCACAGATATCCATACTGCCCAATGATGGCAACAAGGTGCTCATACCAATGACTGATTCCTACGAACTGAAGGAGCTTGGCAACGGCCAGCACGGCAAAAACAAAGCCAATTTTCTGCCGCTTGCAACGAATGCAACCCTGGAACAGCATAAAAAGCTGCTCGACCCGCCACTCAAACTGCTGCCCTGCTGTTGTTCTATGTTAACAGGCAAATGCTCTACGATTGATAACAGAACTGTTAAGTTGGCGCTCGCTGTTATCGATCAAAAATCGAATGCAGAGCTAAAACGTCAGCGAGAACAGATAACAGAGCGACGATTACAGCATATCGAACAGCAAATGGAGCACATACTGCAGCTGCTGCAGGAGCGGCGCTAACTAATGAATTAGTTATTCTTATTTTAGTGGTCTAACAGTATTTATAAAGTATAAACACAGTCGAGTTCATATCAGAATGTGCATTTCGTCCCCATGCCCCTTGCCCATTGGCCATTGAGGCAGCGTATGAAGTTTGTGTGTTATTTTGTAGTCAGAAATTGTTTTATTAACATACGAATATATAAATATAATTAAATTTAACAAAAACCCTTAAGAGTTATTAACTGAATTGAAATAATCACTATTATAATAGTAGTTTATAATCTGTTCAATATACTATATACATTATACAATTCGGAACTAAAAACAAAATACAATTTGTTTCTGCTATTTGATGTTATTGTTTTACTTGCTTTAATTAACTTGTTGTTTTTATACTTTTTCATTTAAATCTTCATTTCATTTCAACGAATTCGGTCTGGTTCTGGAACTATATAGAAATGTAGCATATCTTTTCTCTAGAAGTTCTCACACATACTATGAAAATTCTCTGAGTTTGGGAGTGTCTGTGTGTGTGTTATTCCAAAAATTGTTGTTAAATTTAAATTTGAATTTGAATGTTTTTGGTTTCAGTTTTCGGTTAAAAATTTGTTTCTCAGTTTGTTAATAAATTTTGACATTTCGATAAGTAGTATACGTATAAGTATAAGTAGTATAAGTATAATGGTTATATAATATTTAGACAGTACATATATATTGTATAAACGAATATCTTTACTGTATCATTTTTTTTTTTTTTGTTTTGTTTGTTTTTATTTTTGTACCCGAGTAATATTTAATTGCAATGTTAAATTTTTTAATGTTTAAACTTCATTCTTTATCATTTTCATTATCTTTTCATATTTTGCATCTATTCCATTTTGTTTTTGTTTTTCGTTTTGTTCGAGTTGATATGATTCGGTTCATTATGTGTCTATATAGAATATTATCGTTAATGATTTATAACTGGTTAGCTCGGCCCATCTATGGATAGCCCACTGAGCGTATGGCGGATCAAATCTAATCAATTTCATGGTTCAACAAATGTTTCTGTGGTTAAAGGGCTAACGAGCCCCATTAAAACAAATGAGCTGTGCTCAGAAATAATTAAATTAATCTAATCTTAAAACAATTTATGCAAATTATCTGGCAATTTATACAAAATTTCATTATAATAATGTGCAAATAACGAAGTTATTCAGGCAATTTTATATTTCAATGCCGGGTTTAGAGACTAAAGCAAATCGATTTTGCTTCTATCGAAATTTGTAATTCCTAGTTAGCATTACGAACTAACAGTTTCTAGAATGTTAACTTTTTATTGATAGCATTATTTAATACAATTTTGATAGTTTCTTATAGCAATACAACTAGAAAAAGGCCTTCAGAACATAGATATATGTAAAGCATCGATATAAATTTGATCCGTATGCGAATTGAGCTCAACTATGATAATAATAATTGAATATAATATAATTTTGAAGCCATGCAGTTAATAATTAAATATTTGATTATGTTTAGGACGACTAAAAAACGCATTTCTAATATCAAAAACTCTTTTCCACTCTTCATCTTTCAATTCAATTGATTTAATTTTTGTTTTTGTTTTTTGTTTAACGGCAAATCAAAATAATTGACATTGTTTTCAGAGCATATTAAACGATTGTTGTATGCCTTGCCTCAGCTTTTCGCCTATTCAATTATCATTATATAATATAATTTGTTATATGTATATATATATATATTGTGTATATAGATGTGTATATATGTTAAATTTATGTTTGCTATATGTCTGATATATGTATGAAACGTTAACTTTATTGAACCTCAACGCGTTTAATTTACAACAAATAAAATCGTGTTAATTCTGTAAGGCATGCCTAATCAAAACCAGCTGTACTAAGTAGTATAATGTACTAACTATATGTACACATATATTTATTATGTTCTCTTCTTATTAATTGTTTTTGTATTTGTTAATTCATCCCTTCATTAGACCTTAGACCAAGGTCTATTGCACTGCGGGTGCTATATGAGCTATGAGCTATGTTTAAATGCATAGGATTATTTCTGTTACTCTTATGGTTGTTCGGGGTTTTTTTTTATTTTATTGCTGTGGTTGTTGTTACTGTTAATTGGTACCATTGTTTCGGTTAAATCGAAATTTTAATTGGACTACTAGAATCGAAGAATTGAAGTCTATAGACTGGGGAGCAAAGCGTACATATACTATATATAATATAAGTTCTTGGTGGCCTGCTTTGTGTGGGGGGAGTTCTTTATCAATTTACTGAATTGAGTGTTGTTGCTTTGCTTATAAATTGTTTATAATATTTGTTCTAATTGTAATAATAAATTGTTTGTTTTGTTTGTCAAGCTCTCTGGCCCCTGGCACAGGTTTGCATTCATTTTTAACTATTATAATATATGTATACAATTAAATATGCCTCATTCGTTTTATTGTCGTTATACTCTATGAATACTCTATACAAATTAAATCTTGTTACTCCTATCTCTTCCCATTATCTCCTTATTAATAAAGATGTGAATGCATCCTATTTAAATAATTAAGCGATTATTTTTAAAGACAGTTAAAAATTAAAGCTTGTTTTATGTGTTTTTGTTTATGGATTTGTTTTTTTGTTAATCATTGCACTATTTATTTGTTTGTTGTTTTCGTTTTTTATGGCTATGGTATTGGTTGTTACTTGCTTATGTACAAATTATTTATTATCAGAGAGTTGTTCTATTGTAAATACTACGTTAGTTAGTACATAATATAATATTAATCCTTGCAAATGTTCTTTATGCCCTATGTACCAATTATAAATATCACTTAATTGACGAGTGTTTGGTTTCTGTCTGTTTTATTTGGTTTTTGGTTTTTTTCTTTTGTGTTTATGTTCATTATTATTTTGTTTGGTTTAATTTAATATTTAATAGACGTCTCTTTCAATTCGATTTAATTAGCAATTTGTTAACAATTCTAATTAAAAGTTATGACCTTAAGTATTCTCGTTTTGTGTAAAATTTTCAGTTAAAATCACAAGTGTGTACGTTCTTATTTGGTTTTTATACTCATTGCATTTGGGTTTTTTGTTAATCTTAAGTTTTCTTTTTATTTTCTTTATTTTTTATTTGGGTTGGGAGAAAACGTTTTAGTTGGTACCATAATTTCATCATTTGCTATCATCAATCGCTGTCTGATTGTCTGTTGTTGTTGTTAAGTTAGAAAGTTTTTCCAGTATACAGGTTTATATGTAAGTGTAAAAGTGTGCGCTGTGTTTACTTGTTAGCCATTGTTATAGATCGTCAACTGTCGATTGCCGATTGTCGATTATCGACTGTCAACTATCCGACTGTCTTTAGTATGGGTTCGATACTGTTCGATGTGGGAAACTTGGGAAACTTAACGTAAGTATGTATAACCTAAGCACAATCTCAATTTGATTCTCACAGAATGTAGCGAAATAGTTTCTTGGAAACTCGAGGCCAAGGCCTAAACATATATATATATATATATAGTATAACTAGTGTATAAGATATATAGTCTATATATATATTGATTAAATGTATATCATTTAAGGTTTTCTTTGTGGAAGCTTGTATAGAAGAACAATATTAATGCAAATTTTGATTTTCACTTTTTAGTTAAACTAAAAAATAATAATAAAGTCATAGTATAATTAATATAAGCCTATGGTAAGTATTTAGATAAAAGTTCTTACTGGTACACAATGCACATTGCTTTAGGTAGGATTGCGGTATTCAGCGGGGCACTCATTAATTCATATCTATGTCTGAATATATACTATCTTTATTGTAGTTAGAATGATTTACGGTTGCTCTTGGATAAAAATGTTGTAGTATGTAGTACAAATAAATAAATAAATAATTAAATAAATAAATAAATATGTAAATACCCGAGTGGGTTTTGCTCTAACTATTAGACGTGGATACGAGTTGTCTTTTTTGTTTCTTTAATTGCTTTTTTCTTGGAATGGTAAATCACTTGATATTCGTTTTGGCTTTAGTTTAAGTTCTTAATTGCTTGATTTGATATGAGTAGATTGAGACGAGGGAGAATTAGGCATAGCACGAATATTGAAATCTACATATTTGAATACTTCGATTTTCTTTGTACTTGAACAATCGGTACGGATAGCATAATCTAGAATATATGTATGTAATTTAAACATATCATTATCGTAATGGTTATAGCATAAACGTTATCATAATGCTAATCGTATTTGTAATATGAATATTGAACAGAAAACACTTCTCATATATATGTATATAATTCATTCAATTTATCGCTAACTAATTTAATAGTATATATGTATGTGATTGGATGTTTGTGGATCTGTGGTGTTAGGACTATGCGAGTGTCAGTATGTTAATATTGCGAAAAGGTTTTATATGTATAATTAGATTTAATATTCAATTAGTTTAAAATACTTCCTTTGGCATATGTACAAAACATATATATATATTTAGTTATATATACATATATATATATATATATATATATTCGTATATATATTTCGATTTATGTGTATATAGTACGTTAAAGAAAAGCGATTACGATCCTAAGTCTATGCCGCATTTGTTACAATGTTTGTATGTTTATAACTCTAATGTCATTATGTTTTGTATTGTATAATTAAAAACAACCTTCAAAATATCGAAATCGGGCGATATGACTATATATATATATATATATATATGTGTATATATATATTGTTTATACTACTTCACTTGACTGACTGATTAGTTAGCATTTATACATATCATACCATTTAGATCAAGCTTATCTTTAGAGGATTTCTTTGTTTTGTTTTTGATTTGATTTAAGTATTACAACGTGTACGCATTGTACGGGTTTAATGCACGTTTTGTTAACACAGAGTTTATATTGATTTCGTAAACTAAACTAAACTAAACTAAGCTAATCTATTCACTAAACTAAACTTGGCTGGACGCACAGCGCACTGTGGCCAAATTTAGCATAGCATATTGCTGATATATATATATATATATATATATATATATATAAACATTTTTGGATAGTTCCATGTTAGGTATCAAGTATAAAGCAACTACTATAGTATATATATGTATACATATATGTATGTTTGTATGTATATATAGTTAAGCGTCTATAATAACAAAGGATCAAGCGATTGATCCAATTATAAGTACATGAAAATTTCTCTCAGACTGGAGATTGTCAACTTGGACGTTGCCCACCGGCACCTGTTGACTGGCTAGCTGATGAGGTGCTACTGCTACTACTGTTGTGGCCGCTGCTGCTACTGTTGCTGCTGCTGCTGCTGCTATGGTTACTCTTTTTATTGCTCTTGCTGTTTTTGCTGTTGTAGCTGCTGCTGCTGCTGCTGCTACTGCTGGCATTGCTAATGCTATCCACGTGAGCTGAAGGTCATCTGTGCTGCTCCTCAGGTGCAGCTGCGGGCTGCACAACAACAGCAATATCATTCGTATTATCAAGATTTGTTTCGGGATTATAGTCATAGAACACTTGAGATGTATCGCCCTGTACATTCACATCGATGGGTGCATCCACATCGATGCTGTCACTGGGCTGTGCATAGTCTGTATTGCAGTAGCCACTCTCTGCACTGAAATCGCCACGTGGCGGCTCCTTTGGACTGTCGACCATTATCTGTACCTGCACGGTGGGCATTAGGCAGGTATCGAGGCCGCTCTCCGTGGAGCCAGTGCTGATGCGTATCTGTGGTGGCTTTGGTTTCTCTTGACCATTGGCCGAGCCAGAGTCGTGGCTACACTCGTCCTCCTCATCCTTGTACTCCTCGCTCTCGCGATGCACCAGCACATGCACCAAGGTGGCATTGTCTGGCCTCAAGCCCAGCGCATGCACATGCGTATGCGGATGCGTTGCCTGCTCCGGCGATGGCTTCGTTACAATCACTTCTGGTGCTGGGCCTTCCGCTGCAAGTGTGTAAAAGAAGGAATCAAGGTTAATGCTGATTGATCTATGGGTCACATGGTGTTAATACGATTTACACATACAGACATAAGCATTCTTGTTAACTCTTAAAGCGCTTTGTGCTGACAAACCTCTTTCTAGGGGCGGTTTCTTGCGTATAAAACTAGAGGCGCGCTTACGCGTCGGAGTTGGTGCCATCTGCTGCAGCTGATGTTGCTCGACGTTGGTGTTGGCGCTAGCAGAGGCTGCTGATGTTGCAGAGGCAGAGGCAGAGGCTGAGGCTGATGCGGATGTGGAGGATGCTGAGGTTGAGGTGGTGTTGTTCGTGTTTATTGCGGCTGTTCGTGGAGTGAAATATGCCGCGCATTAGTGTCATACGATCGTGATCAATTACATTAAAAACGGTACAGTACAGTACGGTAAATATTGTGTGATATATATATATATATAGGATAAAGTTCAGATTAATTAAGATTCATAGAGTCAAGACAGTTTTAGTGAGGGGCGATAGAAAGAGAGACAGTGAGAGTAAGAGACTTAAGGTAGTTGTATGTCATGAATTGAAACGATTTGCGAGTGTCTGTACAATCGATGAGGTTGTGATTATATTTGATTATTGGCAAAAGCAACGTTTAATGTGCGATTAATTGATTTTTTTTTTCGTCTGAGTTTAGTTTGTTAGTCGAAATTAGTTATAGAGCGAGCTAGAGAGAAGGCGTCGCATGATTATGATATTTATACATATATATATTTATATAATGATTATATTAGTACATATTTAATTGGTGCACTTGTTTGTCTATGGTGATGGTGATAGATCAGTTTGTTTATTTGGACTATGTACAAAGTATTCAATTATTTACACATAAGTACAATATCAAATAGTTTGTGAATAGTTGTGGTTTAGCTGTGGTGGATTGTTGTTTTAGGCACTTGTCAATAATTACTTTTTCTATGTACTGAAGGTGAGGTTAAACTGTCATCGACAGCATCCTGATGACGCAAAAAGAAATTATAAAAGCTTCGGCGACGACTTGCTCTAGGCGCTTCCACAAATATGCTACCGCTAATAATGATAGTAATAAGAAATAATAATAATCAATCAAATAACATAAATCTGTTTTTGTTCTTTTACATAATATTTAGAGAGTTTGATCAGATTTTTTTTTAGAATTAAGTTTGGATAGTTTCAAAGTGATAGAAATCAATTTGTTTAATTTTTCTTTTAATACTTTCGTTACTTTTACAAGAATTATTAACTCTGCAATTTTTTGACGAAATTACGTATTCATAGAACTGTACAAAGAAGCTGAAAGAATGTTAAAAAAAGCTGTACAATTGTTATATATATATATTCTATATGTTGAGTGTTTTGTGTTTCTTATCCGATTCATCACTGTCAGCCATATTTAAAGAGTTCACTTTAAATATGACTGCTTGAAAATATTGAAAATTTTGAATGAGGGCGTGTTTGAGTTTGAGTCGTTTTACATAGTTGTACCAAAGTATAGGCAAAACTATAATAGAGTCGTAATGATAATCGTGATAGATCAGTAAAAAGGGCAAGCAGCAGCTAAGGCAACATAAGTAGAATATTAAACAACTAAAATTACGCATTCAGTTTTTGGTTTTTGTTTTTTGGTTTTCTTTTTGTTTTTGGCTGAGAGATTTACGTTTTTAACTACTTACAACAAATGATAAATTCATTATAATATATGTAACATATATATATATATAGTATATACTCTCATATTTACTGAAATGAGTTATTACTTAGTAAGAACTGCAAATAGTAGGAATGTACTTAGTTGTAGATTGTTATAGAGTTTATATAATAATAGAGCAGAATTGCAGCAGATGAAACGTTTGATAATCGTTTGATATACTTGATAGTTGTTTTTTTTTTTTTTTTGGTTGTTGTTTAGATATTTGCTTTGACAAATGAATAGCGATTTAATAGTAGTAGATGTTGAAACTAGTTAAGAGAATCGATACATTTATATACATATATATAATATATTGATATATATGTATATATTTAATCGTATGTTAAGTATAGTATTACATGAGTTGTGAACTGGTGGCGGCGATTTATTTAAATAGAGAGAACTAAAAACGAAGTTGATAAGAATTTGCTAATTGTTTTTGGTAGTTGTAGTTGTAGTTTTGAGTTGATATTATAGTTATAGTTGTTGTTGTTGTTGTTGTTAGCTAACTAATTGCAGTATTGCCTTTACCTAAATAATTCAAGCCACTAGGCTGGGAGCCACTTCTTAATACGGCTGTGACCATATCTGCGAGCAAGGACTCATAGTTTAGGGAGATACAAGAGGATATGCTAAAAATAGGGCTCAAGTTCATATAGATATATATCGTGGTAACACAAAATACGATTAATTTCAAGTTATTGAATTTTTTGGTATTGATTTTGGTTTTTGGTTATTGAGAATTCAATGTTTTTGCTGTTTTGCTGTTGCTGTTTTGCTGTTCATGATTGTGAAAGCCTTTCGTCTAAAAATTGCATTTCGAATCACGCATATGATATATGTGTAAGTATTGTGTGTCTGTATTTGTGTGCGAATGTGTGTGTGAGGCTATAGATTTACTACCGTTTGCCCAGCTCATCGCTTTGCTGTTTGATATCCTTGACGACATCATCGGCCCCAGACACCAGCATCAATGGTAGATTCAGCCAGGGCCCAGCCAATTCACTGAGATCAGAGGCATCCGAGGCACGCGATGACTTGCGCGAAGAGGCGCGACTGGAGCAGGCAGTGCCGCGACGGCTCACCTAATAAGAGAATTGGTTCAGTAATTTCGTTTACATAGGTCTTAACTCACCTGTAGATGGAAGAAATTTAGCGCAGAGAGCTTCGATTGCCAGCCGCCGGGACTGGAGTTCTGTGTGGCACTATCACCGGAATTGGATCGTTCCTTTTCACGCTTACGACTGAAGTAATTAAAAGAGGTTGAGCATTAATAAATTTTCGTGGTAATTGGAAAATTTCAAGATTGTACCGCAAATAATCCTTCCAAGCTGTTTGAATGGTCTTAGCAGCCTTTTCCTGGCGCTTCCAGATCCTCGTCGACGAAACAATTTCCAATTCTTTACGCGTTGGAAACTGTTTCTTGAACTTGACATCCATTTGTTCCTGCAACTGCTTGAAGTTATCGGTCTCCTCGACATGACCTAGCACGTGCTTTACAAGCGCGTGCAAAATATCGAGACAGTGTATTTTATTGCCCTTAGAAATGGGCAAGTTAAATGACACTAAAGCGACATTATTGGGCTTCGAGATGCCCAATGGTGGATCGAGTGAGGCAATAAAATCGGACAGTTGCGAGAAGTGTATAAACTGGGTGGCATGCGGATCATATCTGCAATGGAATCGAAATAATAATTAACTTTTTCGCACTTATCAATGAATTCAATTGAAAGCCTACTTGGACCAACGTATGTAAAACATTTCTAAATCGTCTTCAACAATGCCAATCTCTTCCTCCTGATGAGCTTGATTGAAATTCTCCAGGATTATGGCAATGTACATGTTAATCACAATCATATAACTGATTATAATGAAGCTTGTAAAATATGTGATAGCTAGCAATGGATGGCCACAGTCTCCGTTCGTTTGCTTATTGAAGAACGGATCACAGTCCGGCGGCTGTATCATTAGCGACTCCAGCACATCGTTCCATCCCGCCGATGTCATCAGACGAAACAGCAGCTGCATGCTCCTGCCGAATGTCTGAAAGTTCACCATATCATCCAGTGCGCCCTGTAGCTTCACATGACCAAACAGCGACATGCCCAGTATGGCATAGATGAACGTGATCAGTCCCAACAGTGCACCGATGTTGAACAACGCCGGTAGCGATACAACCAGTGCGAATAGCAATTTCCGTATACCCTTGGCTGCCTTGATGAGCCGCAGTATGCGTCCAATGCGAAAAACACGCACCACTCGCAATAGCGTGGGACTGATGGGCAAATCGATCATAATATCCTCCATGAGTATGCCAAAAATAGAGGCCAATACCAGCAAAAAGTCAAAAACATTCCAGGGCACAGTAAAATAATGATATCTCAGTCCCACAATTTTTACAATGGCCTCTGTAAATGCAAATATATATAAATTCAATATACAAATGCAAGTATTTCAATATTCAATATTTCAATAATATTCGAACTTACCGAGCCCGAAGACCGTGGTGAAAAATGCATTGCTTACTTCAAGTATAAAGAAAACAGCGTGGGGCTGATCGTAGTGCTCGATGCCCATGGTAAGCATATTTAGAAAAATCAGTACAAATATCGCAATTTCGAATCTGCATTGACGTTTTGACGGGATATATATGACACAGAGTTGCAGATATTCAATGGTGGACACAAACACCAAAGTACATATATGAAATAAAATATCAAAACATTAAGTAATTCGAAGAATCAACTGAAATACACAAACTTCGTGCAGGCCGAAGTAATACATGTTGCTCAAATTTCAATTCAGATATTTACAAACACTTGAGCAACACACGAGCTAGTATAACTAATATTTATAGTTATATACATGCTTATTATACAATACATTTAATAATTATTGAATATATGGTATATAAGAACCCCCCCCTCAAGTAAATACAGCCCCATATTCGCGGTACTCTAATTGCATGCTTACAATTCACTCAATAATGTCACTAAGAGTGCATTTAATATTATATTATAGTTTATGTATGCATTAGGAAAGATTTATATATAGATTTTATCGAAATACTTATTAGAAAATGTGCTCTAACAACATCTAAGATTAGTTTAGTTTAGTTAAGATTATATTAAAAATTTTTAGTTTGGTTTTTTGGCGTTTGTGCGACTTCTTTGTGCTAATAAAGAAGCAGCAAACGCCCATCGTTTTCATCGAAACGCGGAGAATGTGAAGTGTTTAAATGGATTTTATCACCAAATCGAAAGGAAATTATATTAATTATTAGTTAGTTTAGTATTTTTTCATTAATCTTTGTCTCTGCGAGTTTAGATGTGTGCCTAGCGAGATTATAGTTTAGTTAAGACTAACAGTATAGATAATTAATTAAAACTATAGATTATAGATTAAGTTTTATAAAAAAAATTTTGGTTTGGGTTCAGAGAGAACGTTTCGTTTGTTTACCTTCTCGAATTGGATAAATCATAAAACATAGCTAAAAAATGATTTATAGGTCGCTTAATAACTTTCTGTGGTTTCTTTCGTCCCAATTTTTTCATAGCGGTGTAATAATGTTTTTGAGATTCGGTGAGAAACATTTCCAACACTCCTCCTTCATACTATAAAAGTGATGAGAATAGAATGAACATTTATTCATATATACAAATACAAAGACACATTTATTTGGAACATTTATATATAGTATAGTACATGGAGGAGACAGCACAGTCTATATACAGAAAGGGTTTACAAACACTCGACTAATTCGATTCGTAAGTTGAAAATTGAAATAACGTCAAACATTATTTGAGGTTAGGAATATAGTAGAAGTATTGCATGATGCACAACTTTACAGGTTTTATGTGAATTGTGGTAGAAGGTTTTCAGGAATTAATGTCAGAGTCAGGGTTATTGCTTCATATGCAAATACAGTTAAGGTAAAGGTAGGTAGGTTTTCGGTGGGGTTTGGTAGGGGACCATATAGCTTACCTTCTTCTTGAGCATATTGAAATTATCAATGATAACTCCAATGAATAGATTGAGTGTAAAGAACGATCCGCATACAATAAATATAACAAAATAAATATACGCATATAAATTGGCCTCTCTCTGCGGCTGCAGATCAACTCCACGAGCATCCACTGCATCGGCCATCACCTCCATCCAACCCTCAAAGGTGGCAACCTGCAGCAGAGCCAAATAACCCATGCCCACATGATCGAAGGTGATCTTTGAGTTGATCCATGTATAGTTTTGCTCAATGCAATCCCATTTATCATTGACTTCCTGCAATATGCAATAGTTACAGAATAATATTAGGGTGAAAATTCACATAATGAATATATATTTCACTATTGTGTTGAAAATTTGGAATACTTACAGTAATTGGCAGCAACTCGCCCAATTCATTGACGCATTTGAAAAATTTACCACCAAAGAATTGTACACCCATTATTGAGAAAATCAACCAAAAAACTAAACAAACCAAAAGTACATTGAAAATTGATGGTATTGCATACATGAGAGCATTTACTACAATCCGCATTCCTTGCCACCTGGAATAGAAATGTCTTATGAAATTCTCTACAATTTACGGGAACGGGTTCAATTAACTACGTATACAAATACTACATATAATAAAATAATATAATATAATATGGTATTTATAATATATTGATAATAGTTCATTTAAATTTTGGGTCGTTTCTCATCTGATCAGCATTTAACTACATTTATGTTTTATATACAAATATATATGTTTTTGGTTAACTTTAACATCTTATTTACAAATTTGAAATGAGTATATGTGTATTGTATAATATTGGGCTATATATATTCAGTTAGCTATATACAAGTTGGAGGATATGGCGACGCAATGTGTTCTACGAGCATTATTTCTATTCGAAATTCATAAAGAAGACGAGATTGTATTAAACACTGCACGGCTCTGGCAATTATGTTTGCCAAATTTTGAAAAGAAATTAGGCATAAGAAAGTAGAATAAGAAACCTATGTTGAAAGCTGGTTACTTGGTTATAGCTTCAATAGATATTACGTTAATCTTAAAAGAGATCTCACTGAGTTGAGTTAAAGTTGGAGATGTAGATCCTATGAGTTAAAACTTTAGACAGTGAATGGTTCCAATACTTACCTAGAGATGGCTCTTAGCGGTCGTAAAGCTCGCAATGTGCGTAACGAGCGCAAAACCTTTAGATTCTCATTCTCCTCGATGAGAAGTGAAAAAACAGAAACCTGTAAATAATACATACATTAATAGTATTACATTAATATAGCAAATATAGAGTAAAAACTTACAAACACTATGATAAAATCAAGTATGGTCCAGAAACTCGTAAAATATTTGGAGAAACCCAGCGCCAGCCATTTGAGTATCATTTCAACGACAAAGATTAAACAGAAGGAGAAATTTGTCCAGTAGAGAACCCGCTTGAGCGTCTTATTGCTATCCAAATAGATATCCTCGAAGCAGAGCGTAATACTCGACGCAAAGATCAGCACTAGCACAAACCACTCAAAGGCTGGAGTATCGACAACCGTTAAGACAGCCGTCCTTACGCGTGTCCAATGCTTGGCGCTCGGCGTATCCATGCAGGACATGAACCAGGGACAACGAAAATAAAAGCTGAAAGCACACAGGGAATAAGACAGATATGTGAATGATTTATGGGTCAAATATGTGATATATTCAAGTACTTACTGATCGTAACACTTTTGCGGGAAGCAATCATCTGGCACTTTAGGCGGCTTTGCCTGGCCGAAGCTCGGAAAAGTCATGGGATCATTGTATGCGCCCTGCGAGTTACGTCTCCCACCAACAGTGAGATCGTCTACGTAGGAAACCAAACAATGCCATGGTTTCTCGGTCAGACGTGAAAATGCCGATGTTGGCTTATTGCTTGATGCCTGATCATGCATCTGCTCAGTCTTTTCACTAGTCCGCTCTAAATGCGGACCCTGACCGTGACCATGGCCAAGTGCCAGTGCCAGGGCCGAGCTTGTATCAGCTGCCCCTGAACTGTGCGATTCGGTGCGTGCCGATTGAAAGGATGCGGCTTTGTCTAGTGTCGATTGTGGATGCTCGGCGCGACGTTTCGTTGTCGGCGCGCCCACAGCCGTTGGGTGCATTATTGTTGTTTTTACAGCAGCCCCTACTACTTCTGCTGTAGCATCTGGTGCCGTTATTGTGGTTTGTATGCTTGTGGCATGATAATGCTGCTGGTGCTCGGTTAGGGCAACCAGCGGCGGTGTTGCCTTCAGCGATGATATTTGCGCCAGTGTCGGTGGCTCAATGCTCGATTTTAATGATGTTGGCGGCGTTACCGGCACACCCAATGGATGATGTCCGGCATCGCGGCACATTTGCTTTTGTATAAGCAGATTCTCATAGGAATTGGTACTCTTCAGCGAGAGACTGTCCATGCGCAGTTTGTCGCTGTTGAGAAATTTTCTTGGCATCTTCTCCGATTCAATACGCAGCGTTGAAATGGGCTTATCTTCCTCGGGCAGCTCCTCCACGCGCTCGATCAGCGACAAGCGCTTGAAACGGTCGAATTGAACGCTGAATGGATCAATCTTTCTTCGCATAAATGGAGATTGACTATTGCCGCTAGTAGCATTGGTGGCTGCCACTGCAAGGGCTTCCATGGCGGCGAATGGTGCATGGATTTGATCACAGATTTTACGTATTTCATTCGATATGCTAAAGTCTTCGTCAATCTTGCGCTGTTTTTCCAGACTGCGACGCTTCAGCTTGACGGACTGGCGCTGGGCGGCGGTGCTAACGGACTGGGAACGGCGTGGCACAGTGGATAAATCGTAGCTGTCATACGGATTCAATGGATGCACCACCTCATCAGCAGTTGTGCGCTCCGAGGCGCCAGTGATGATCGCTATGTGATCCATTATCGCTTTGGTTGCCTCATCTGCTGCTGGCGAAGGTTCCGACAGCGTGGATATCTTTCGCTCTAGCGAGCTAGTTGAGCGTTTTATCTCCTCCAGCTCTTTTTCAAAGCTTTGTATAATGTTGTCGAATTCAGAGTGCTCCATCAGCGGCTCACTCTCATGCTGACAATGCAAGCCATTGCTCGAATGATGACTGCCATTGCCGCTGTGTCGAGAGTCAAGCGTTTGAATTATAGAGTTGGAAATGTAACTAAGATTCGACTTGATGCTGCCGCTGGTTAGCTTCTTATCCCTGTTTGCTTTGGTCAACAGATCTTCGTCGTCTTGCAGAAACTGAAACAACTCCTTCTGATCGCAATTGAGCAGCTCTTCGCGCAAATTACCCTGTTGGGACAACAGCTCATCCTGCTCCAGAGATATAGAGTTCAACGAGTGTCCACTCGAGTGCCTACGCATGGCCAGGGCACTCTCCTCCGACTTAAGACTACGTGAGGGCAACAATGAGCGCTGTGACTGCCCGCTAGACTGCGAGAGGCGGTCCAGAGATTTGCGATAGCTAGGCGAACGGGTCAACAACGATTTTTGGTATTTGAGATAAGCTTCATCCGTATCCTGCAGTGAATCACCACGCGCAAAAGAGCCACTGCGCTGATCTGGTGCATAAGCATACGGATCTGTATCCGTAGAATTGTACTGTCCCAACAGACGCAGCTCAATGGACTCCGTATAGGTGGCTTCATCGCGTGAATCATTCTGCTGTGTGCCCACACCTGACGAGATCTGATGCTGCAATCGACTGCTGCGATCTGTTTGACCCAAGGGAGTTAAATTTGAATCGCATCCATTGACATGACCAATAACACTTCCATTGCCGCTGCCATTGTCATGGCCATTGTTATTCCCATTGCCATTGCCATTGCCATTATCATTCCCAATTCCATTGCCCAAGGCCGACAGCATGGCGCATTCGTATGTGGGTGGCAGACAGTCCGAATTCACTGGCTGCTGATGTTGCTGGATGCCAGGTTGAGGCTGAGCAGCCTCCTCGTATTCCAGGCCATCGACTATGGTGTGCAGTCCATCGCTGAGCGGAATTTGAAAACCAAAATCCGAGCCAGAAACTGGTCGGTTCATAGATTCCTACAAATTAAACACAATTAGTGGCAATTAATTTGGTTGGTACTGAAGATAACTCACCTGATAGCTTAATCTATGGAACTTCGTTTCCGCCAGCAGACTGGGCTTATCAATTTCTCTGACTGCCACCTGAGCTGCATGCGCCTGCTGTGCCTCGAGCACAATCTGCTGAAATTTCTCAGCAAATTTACGTTCCTTGCGATCTTTCCGCTCCTGCCGCTTCTTTCTTATCAGATCCCTTACACGCTCGATGCTGCGCGCCAGCTTGGACTCCTCGCCCACCTCCTACACGAAGAGAAAACTCAGAGTTAGAGCAGAGTTTCGTGTGGTGCATAAGACAAACTCAAAAGTAGACTACGAATATTCATGAATACTTTTGAACTGAATTCGGTTAGTTATAATTTGATATCCAATACATTGATTATAAGTATTTATATCGAGAAAGAGACAAAGCGAAAAGCTTAAAAACACGCAACAAACACAAAAAGATGCAGTACAGATAATATATTTAACAAATTGGTATGCATTCTATATAGGTTTTATTATTATATACACACGATTAGTTATGTTTAAAATTTTGCATATGCATTTTGTTTAAAGGTAAGATTAACATAAAATGAAGCGAAAATTAATAGTTGAAGTTTAGTTTGGAAAAATTACCTTTTTCTTGAAAATCTGTTTAACGTTTTTTATGTTTAAAATATTTGGTATTTCTTTGAGGGTATTATTTTGGTATTTATTGTATGCGGTTGTGTGTGGGTGTGTGTGTGTGTGTGTTCGTGTGTGTTCGTGTGTATGTGTGTAGTTTAGTATTAAAGTTAAAACGCATTGTGCAAAGTTGACAACAGAAGTATTTAGTTAATTGGAGATTAATCAGTGCAAAATAGAAATAGTTTATCACATAGTTTTAAAGACAGACATCGAGACTTAAATAGGATTTTAAGATGCATTAGACATACAATAATCGAATAATAATTTAGTTAGGAAAATTTTAGTATTTCGACCGAGCCGAAATATCAATTGCCCCGCACCAAAATGGAACAAACGATCAATTTGGTGCGAAACACTCATTTAAGGCGTTCAATTTATAGTTTAATTAGTTAGTAAACAAATATAAAACACATCGTTATTAGCTTGAGATGGTGTATGAGAGAATTTGATAGGTAAATTTAGTGTATGTGTATGCTACACCCTTTTCTTTGAGCCAAAAAAGAAAGTGCTTTACATTACTCGTATTCTCTCAGAGTGTATAATTCAATTGGTATTCAATTCGATGCGTGACTTGTGATTTGTGTTTTAGACATTTATATATATTATATATATTAATTAGCTAATGGACAGACATACATTCACACACATAAAATCGGAACTCACATTAAAGTGCAAACACAAAGGTTTCGAAAAATATTTGCTAATATTAGTTTAGGATTTTATGACAAGCTCGGGCGCAGCTTGTCCTTAGCCATGTTGGTATGGTTTTTCATTTAGGTATTTAGTTCTGTCCTTTGTTTAAGTAACATTGATTGCACATAGTTACACATACTGATATACATATACATATACATTCACGTAACAGTTGGAACGCATAAATTGCAAAATGGAAAACGCATTGGACTTGCCTCTTTCTTCGACTTGAGCTCCTCGGAATTGAAACTGTTGAGCAACAGAGCCAAGAACAAGTTCAAAACCATAAAATTTCCCATGACCAGTGTTGGCAGAAATATGGCAAAGCAGGTCGAGGCACCTTGCTATGAATTGTACCAAAAATTAGTACATTCGATTCTTATTGAATTGCTGCAATCAATACCTCTTCTTCGGCACGCATACAATCCCAGAGTGGTTCAATCCATTCGCCGCATAATATGCGAAATATCATCATGAATGAATGAAAGAAATCATTGAAATTCCATCTACAAAGATTCATTTAAATTAACAATTATTTTATAGAATATTTGTAGTTGAAACAAACCTTGGCACTGGATCTGGATCAAACTTTTCGGGCGTGTAGTCTTTAGAGAACAATTGCATGCCAATCACAGCGAATATATAGATGACTATAACGAGGATCAACGTGAGGTTGCCGAGTGCACCAATTGTTGATATTATAATGCTCAACAGCACCTTCATCGTTGTCCAAGACTGTGCCAGCTTCAAGACACGCAACTGGAAAGTTGAATACATTTAAATATCTATAAAATATATTCATATTATAATCGCTTCTTACCAATCGCAGTCCTCTCAAGACGCTCAGGCCATCCACTAGCTCGAATATAATATCTAAGAGGCTGGCCGTAACAATCAAAAGATCGAATATATTCCAACCGCACAGAAAGAAATCTTTGGATAAAGCCATCAGCTTGACGATGCATTCAAACGTGAAAATGGACGTAAAAACCTGCAAACAGTAAAACGTTTATAAAAAAAGTAGATCATATTGATTAAACCATACTTAACGTACCTTATTGCCCACATCGAGCGCATTGCGAAAGCTCTCGCTCATGCCATGATGCTCCATGGCCAGAAACGCCGTGTTTAGTACAATGCACAGCGTAATGGCCAACTCAAAGAGCGGATCACGCACCACCTTATAGAGGCAGTTCTGAAACTGCAACCAGCTGTCATAGTCGGCGCAGCAGTGCACGCAGCGATCGCAGTTACGATCAGGTAGATCATCTGTTTATAACAAAAAGGTATACATTATTATTATATCTATTGTATCTGAGTGTTATTGCTCACCTATAACAACCACCTCTGAGGAGAATTCCTGATGCAGCGCATAGACATTATGATTTTTGATACGTGCAATATTGCCATTGCATTTTATCAGTCGGACTTCGCGTGGCGATAGCGCCAACTCAACTGTGGACACATGCCCCATATCAATGGTAGTATCCTGCTCCTCGTGATCATCCACAACACCTGAATCATCCTGCGAGGATTCGCGATTGACACCGCCACTTGAATTCGAGCTTGTCTGACGACTGCTCGTCATGAGTTGACCCTTGTAGTCTGAGGGATACAACATGTTGGGATTCTTAACATTGGCGTCTCTGAAGCTGATACGTGTCTTCTGCTGAGAAGTTGTGGCCGCCTGCTCCTTTTTGGCTACCTGCTGTTGATGTTGCTGTTGTTGTTGCTGCTCCATTTGTTGATATTGCTTTTGGGCCTGCAGCGTCAGCGCTGAGGGACGATCGGAGGTGCTATGACGCGGACTTGGTCCTGGACTTGGTGTGGCTGAATGTGATTTATTGCGTTCATGATCATTCCCATTGCCGTTGCCATTGGCAGAGTCCTTGCCGCCTTTGGTTTTTTTTCGACGCGTCTTCTTCTTGCTGTACGAGGCAAGCAGCACGCCCTTGCGTGAATCAATCTTCTTTTTATTGTTCTTGTTGAGCTTCTTTACGTTCAACACAGATGGATCAAAGCTAAAAGTGGAATCGTCACGATGATCCAAAAGATCCTTCTTGCGTTCCTCATTCGTGATTTCTGCCTCCTCCTCGTAGCTCAAAGCGACTACAGCTAACATCAAATTAATTAAATAAAATGAGCCAAAGAACACAACCACTGTAAAAAATGATACACTCATTGGACCACAAGTTGCTAGCACCTGCAAAGCAAAAGTATTGCATAAGTTGGAGTCGGCTAGAAGCGATGGATAAATCAATTTACCATATTATAAACGTTCTCCCAGTAGTCAAGTGTTATCAATTGAAATGTTGTCAGCATGGACCACATGAAGTTATCGAAGTTCGTGTAGCCGTGATTGGGATTCTCGCCAACACAGATGCACGTAAAACCGAGAGGGCAATGTCGCGCGCCAGTCAGATTGCCGCACAGCATTGGCATCTCCTCCTCGTCATACAGCCAATTATCTGTGTCATTGACCCAACTGGAAGCGAAGCAAGACAACTAATTAGTAAACACTCTTAATGATTCAATAAATCCACTTACATTTGCCAGTCCAAGTGTGATATGTTGGTCCAATCACCGGGTACATTTCGCACGCATTTATTTCGCAGTTCACCCATATAGACTTGTAGTGCGAAGAGCGCAAATACCATCAGGCAGAATATGGTGAGGGTCATGACCTCAGCGAGTTGGCGAAAGGAGTGCAGCAGTGCGTTTATGATAGTCTTTAGACCGGGCATAATGGAGACTGTTTTGAGCGCACGTAATACACGGAACGTACGCAATCCGGCCAAATTGCCCACCTCCATGCCAATTGTCGCATATCCACTAGTTATGACCACAAAGTCCAGCCAATTCCATGGGTTACGCAAATAGGTATACTTGTTGAGCAAAAAGCCTTTGGCAATGATTTTGATTACCATTTCAATCGAGTAAATGGCTAGGAAGATATATCTGCAAGCAGAATAATCGTATGAATAACTATGGTATGGAAAAATGTTATTGTGTACTTACTCAGCTTCCTCCACAGTCTCAGTCATGGCTAGGAAAATGCAGTTGAATAGTATTGTTGCCATAACGCAGTAATCGAAAAATTGATTCGTTGCAATATATACACATATGCGTCTCCATGGACTCCAAGGATGGAAGAGAAAAAGGCTTTTGGTGCCCGTGAAACGATGTATGTAATTTTTGCGGAATCGCTTAGACACCACGCAGAATGTCTGTAAATAGCATAATTCGAAAATGAAAATGAATTATTCATTTTTGAAATTCAAATAATACGCCAATTAGATTGTCTAGAGGTGAATTATAAATTATCGAAGCGGTAACACAGAATTTCACAGTTTGCAGAGCCGCATTTAATGTAATCGAGTCTTTTCATAGGCATCGATTCCAATGAGCACATTTAATAACATATTTTGTTAAATTTAACATAAATGCTCCACACGAAACGCATTTGCTGCTCAACAACCTTGTTAACAGTGGCATAACAGCATACAACGGGCCTTAACAGATTTGCTCCACCACTAACAGAGCTACTCGATGCTACACAACTGTCAAATAATATATCGATACCTAGCCGCTGTCAAACCGACCACGCCGAGGTTGCCTTATTAACTTCCGTTTTCCATTCGTTCTTTCGTTCTCAGGCCGTCTTCGAATACAGAAGGAAAATGAGAGCTAAGGTAAAAAAAAATTTTTTTTGCTTGAAGTGGTTCAGTGAAAAGTTGTGCTTAAATAACTGTGACAAATAACTAATTCGGAATGGGAACCCGTGTTTTTATTCTATTGCAGTGGCGTAAGAAGCGTATGCGTAGGTTGAAGCGTAAGCGCAGGAAGATGCGTGCAAGGTCCAAGTAAGCGCCATTGCCGCTCGATGACAAACAATTTTCTGTGGTAAGTTACCCCCACCCCAAGTTGTCTAGCGGAGCGCTAGCATCTAAATGCCATGCCGCTTGGTATTTATATGAATTCTATCATTGCAGGAACTCCTCTGATGAACACGACAACAACAAAAATCATCCCGACTGGGCAATTACGCGCCCGAAGTAATTTCGTTAACACAAACACACACCATGAAAAAAAAATGTGCTTTTGCAAAGAATTCACTTTGAAATTTCAAGTTGAATACTCTCAATAAATTACTGGATTTTGAAAAAGTTCCACAAAAAACAACAAAAATTAAATTTTGTGTGTAATTTGTATCAGATAAAAAAAAAAAAAAAAGAAAAAAAAAAAGGCGACGCGTGGAAAACGAGGAAGCTTTGCGTTTTTCAACATAACCGTATTCATTCTTGCATGAATACACCGCAACCAGCGCATCACATACTATCGTATTATCTATATGTTCAGCAATAGTTCAGAATCTGCAGCAGATTTTATGTTGTCTACAACCCGTGTTTATTGCTGTATTTATGGCTCCGCGGATTGAGAGCGAGAGTCCGAATCGACCAGTGAGTACAAAGCCAATCATCGATTTGTGTTGCCGAATCCATTGATTCCATTTCAATGATTCAATTCAACCGGAATCCCAATCAGACTCAAACAGAAGGTCTCCTAACCCATTTGCTAACTGCTGGGATTTGTGATTGAATCGCTTTTGCCTTTGACTAGTAAACGGACAATTGACTGTGCGTGGGCTCATAGGCCTTGGGGGGGGTATGGGCATGGTCATTAGGTTTGGGTCACCAAGTAGTAGTTCATTAGCGTTGCGATTTCTTCAATTAAATATGCCGATGCGCTACCCTTGTTGGGCCTGACAAAGGAAAATCAAATGCTTGTCCGCACCCCGCATACCGCAAAGCCGGTGGACGTCGTTTGTCACATACACACACACACACACACATACATACACACTCATACACACAGTCAGACGGACGCAAGCTCATACAAATGTTTAGCCGAGTAAGCAGAAATTTTAATGTAACAAGCTCAAATTACGAATGGGTGGCAAACATGGCAATTTCACCCGCTCTCTCGCCACAAACCATACGTGTGTGAATGTGTGTGTGTGTGTGTGCTTGTGCTTGCTTTGTAAATTTGCATGTGCTCTTGGTGTGTGTGGGTGTGTATGAGTGTGAGTTTGTCTGTGCCTGAGCGCTTAAGAAAAATCGTGTGTATTTCAAGTGTACTAACTGAAAAGTTATGTTGCCGCTTGTAACTGAGCATGGACATTTTGGTCATGTGGTTGTGGCTTTGCTTCTCGTCGTCGTCGTCGTCTCTCGGTCGCTTTTATCAT
>JBANCZ010000662.1:0-31161 GCA_037040025.1 Sphaerogastrella javana | reverse complement strand
TCTCTCTCTCTCTCTCTCTCTCTCTCTCTCTCTCTCTCTCTCTCTCTCTCTCTCTCTCTCTCTCTCTCTTTCTCTCTTTCTCTTTCTCTTTTTCGTTCGACTGCCATGATAAAAATCTTATAAATTAGTTAAAGAGCCCAAGTTTGGTCTGGACAAACCCCCAGCTATTTAAACAGTTGATTAATCGCCCAACGTATTATGTTTTCGTAATGCGTGCTAAGCTGCCTTTGTAGCTCAAATGTGTCATTGTCTGTGGTTGTGTGTGTGTGGCTTTTATCATACATGTGTGTGTGTGTGTGTGTGTATGTGTGTCCTCTTGTTGCTGCTTTTGCTACTGTTGCTGTGCAACCTCTAAGCCAATTAAGTTGTCGGTTTTGGCCGCTGCTCAAAGTGTCATCAATGGGCCCAACAATTGGAAATTAATAGCCAGCAAATTTGCTATCTCCTCTTTCAATTCATTCACATCCCTTTTGCATTCACTCCTCTCTCTCTCTCACTCTCTCACTCTCTCAGCTTTCTTTGCCCTTTTGTGCAGTATCATTAACGTATTGTATATGTGTGATGTTGAGGTTAGGTACACTTATCTATTATCCATTATCTATTGATATATTTGGTCTTTTGGTCAGTGGTTTTTGTGCCTGCATTTTGTGTATTCAAGTGGCTCTTTTGTCACACTCAAGTGCCAAACTTTGCCTATTATGATTTCCAAATCTAGCCGCAACTAATTTGCCCACCTTGTCTTTTTGAACGTGTAGATCTTCAAAGCATTTTGATGCTGGATTTAAATGCGAAACTATGCATACCCTTTCTAACTCTGCAGACGCAGACTACACAGCCCTGCAGTCATATCATATCAGAGCGTTGGATCTGATATGCTTCTCTTTGTCCCCTGCACCTGTAACAAATCTCATTTTTTCTAGCATTTTTTTTGTACGTAGTTGTGAATGCAGTGAATGCGTTTGAGCTCAATCAACGTTGGGGCGTTTCAAGTGAAAAAGTGTGGGCAATTTGCATTGCAATTGCGAGGGCAGTTCAAAAAGTTGAGACAATTTCCGAAAATGTATGGATATTTAGAAATATTTAATTAACCCAAAACAAATACAAATAAATCAAAGCTTAAGATTTTATTTAAATCTAAAGATTGATTAAAAAATTTTCTTTGCTATATTTTTTTTTATATTGTGTTAATTGCGCTTTATTTTGTTAATTCAATACAAAACTATTTGGTGCTTTCAAAAGTTTAAGCAATCTGCCAATATGTATTAATTTCAGAATTATTTCATTAACTCAATACAATTCTTAATGCAACTCGTAAAAGTTTCATTAAGATTAAAGATTGATTTAAATTTTTCATTGTGTCGATGGGTTTCATATTTTGAATTGCTTTTTGGTCAAATCGAAACTTTTGTATGGTTCCAAAAGTATTCACGATGTGTAAATACGTGTTATTCTCACAATTATTTAATCAATTAAAAACAATACTTAATGCAACGAATTTGTTTTATAATATAAACTGAGTAAATTTTTCATTATTGTTTTTTTTTTTAATATTGAATAATAGAAACTACTTGGTCAACCCCCGTCAATTGAATATGGTGTTATACATTGGATGCGCTCTAACTGGCAGTTGAGCTGCTGGTTGTCTGCTGTCATCTCCTGACATCTCTATCACACCCAGGCTGTTGAATGCGACGCACCGTTCATTATCCGTCACTATTTTTTTTCCTTCTTTCTTCGTTTTTTCTTAGTTTCTTTTTTTTCATACTCAATTATGAGAAGAAATTATTAAGTGCTAGCTGCGCTAAATTAGCGCGCAATTGAGTGTGGCCATGATGGGGCAACTAAAGGGGAAGGTGTATGTATCTCAGTGTATGTGTATGTGTGTGTGTGAGTATGAGTATGTCTTGGGGGTAGGTGCTGCCCCAGTGAGAACTGCTGGGCGTTTCGTGCAGCTTGTGCAATGTCTTTTGCGGCCTGCCTGTGGCCTGTGTTGGCTCATATTTTTTGCCTCATATTTTTGCCAGAGTTTCTAGGCACAGACTGGCACACGTCAACGTGTTTGGGTGGGGGAGGGAGGTAACCGTATGGAAATGGCGATGGCAATGGGGACTGCGAGTGGGGCAGGTCGTCTGCATGATATAAATGGCGCACATTTTGTGCATTTCATTTGCGTGATTTGCCAGCCAAAATGTGTAGCATTTTCCTTTGCTCATACACGGCATGGCATGTATATAAATACATATATATATATATACAGAATGAGAAATGCTGCTGCTACTGATGAGCACGATGATAATATGTCTGGGGCCATAAGTAAGTGTCGACCTGACTGCGGCAACAGGTTGGCGCCTCCTCTGTTCCTGTTGCACCGAGTGGAGCTACTTAAGCAGTAGTAGTAGAGAGAGAGACTTTTTCTTTTTTTTATTTTTATTTTTTTTTTGGGTTGTTTTACTTTTTATTTTGAGTTATGGCTGTGTTTTGTTCTGGACACGTGCCAATTCTTTGAAAAATATGTACATAGTGCTGCCTCCTTTGTAGTTCTTGTTGCATGCAACTCATCATCGTCATCAGCATGCTGTTGGTTTTATCAGAGAGCCTGTTGATGAGGCGTTTAGTAGCGTTTCGTAATTCTTTTAATTGGCTGTGACTTCATGAGAATATCACACAATTTGTACGATCTAGAGTTTGCGCAATTTTATCATAATATTGCCAATGCAATTCAATTTTTTATTATTTCAGGCAAATTGCACAAGAGTAAAGATTGTAAAAATTGTGCAAAGACTTGAACAAATAAACAAACACAATACGCTTATGCTGCAGGCATAAACCCACTCAAAATTATATCGAAGAGTATTCATATACTATAGCCGATTACTGTTTACTATATATCTCAATCTTCAAAAGACAGAAATCAGATCAGATCCGATCACGACGGCGTCAAACGCAAACACTACCTAAATATTTATGCATGGGAATGGAAATTCGCTGTGCGAATAAAATCAACATTTAATGGTTATTCCATGGAACTCGAATAGATCTTTTTAATTTATTTTTGTTATCTCTTTTTTTTTTCTTTTATATTTTATTTGAATTCTCTTTGCTTTTAGACGCTTTTTTTACGTTAGTTTCTCTTGTGCTACTGAATCGCTTAAATTGTTTAAATTGTAAATTAGCTTTGACATTACTATTCGAAAAGTTTTCTATGAGATTTTCTAGGATGCAAAAATTGTGGTATTAAAACACTGTCTTTATATTTTTAGTCAGTTGATAAACTTTTTATGACTAAACTCAAATATTCATTAAATTTTGATGCTCACGTGTGTTCCGTACTTCCGTCATTTAATTTTTGGTTAAACTTGATTGAAACTAGTAAAGTATGTAGATTGGATGTGATTATGAAACAGATTTTATTGGCCAAGCCAATCATTAGAATTCGTACCGTAAGAAATACTCATTTGTTTATATTTTTGCTCTAATGAATGGTTGTGAATGATTTGCAAAGTGTAGGAACACCCAGACCACAGCGTTGTTATTTTGCCGCTTTTTTATTCAGCTCAACGTATTTTTTTTTTGTTTTATTTTATTTTTTTTTTTTGTTTTCTGTTTATTATGCGGCGCAGCAGACCAGATCATTAACACACTGCGAGTGTATGCATATGTGTGTGTGTATAAGTATCTGCGGGTGTTTGTATGAGTGTCTGTGAGTGTATTGCTTCGTCTCTCGCTGCAGAGTCATCAAAAAACGCAGCAACAACAAAAATGTTGTATATAAATAAAACAGATAAAAAGCGCAAAAATAGTGGCGGCTGCGAAACAAAATCTAAACAATTTCGCCACATGCGGCGGATGCGACGAAAAAGGGAAGTCAACAATTAATAAGAGGCAATAAGAAAAAAATAATCACTTAAAAGCAAAATGCAATCATAAAAAGCTTTGAATGGTAGGCAGCTGTTGTTGTTGTTGGCCTGCTTAATGCATAGATACAAATGTATCTTTAAGATACGCTCGCTAATGAACGTTACAATTTTGAACTTCAAAATGTGACTATCGCGTGCCAGTACATTAAACCCACACACAATTTATACACTCAATCTAAATATGCACTCAATCTGTCTATGGATCGCACAGCGGACATTGTCCAAGTGACACACATTGAAAACATTAGCTCGATGCACTGCACCCCCGCAAATGGGACGTCACATTGCGTTCAAATTATGAGGTCTATCGGTCATGCAGAGTTGTAATTTTCAGTTTTTATGAAGTGAAGAACAATATTCATGACTCATATTTGGTATAATTGATTCTATTTGTACATATATATGTATGCAAATAAATGTTTATGATTTTGATATGTCGATCTTTAGTTTAAAGAGTTATGAACAGTTCCAGCAATTTTTTATGCCACTTTTAATGTTCGTAGTTTCTATTTTGAATAGTTAGATAGTTATTGTTAGATTATTAAATAGTTTCATTAATAATTTTTAAAGTTTTTAATCTCTAGTTTAAACAGCTATATAATGCTTATATTTTTTATAAATCTTTACTAATAATTTCAGTAAGATTTACATATTATTTTTATTTTTGAAGTTCTTGATTTTTGCAGCATTTGTTAATTGCATATGCTGCATCTACAACGATGATTCAGAATTGAATCAGCTATGGCTTATTTGCGCTGCATTGAATCAATGAGTATGGACTGATTGAGTTGGGTGCTAATAGAGTGTATTCACTTCTAGTAGAAATAATTCATTTAAAAGAAAACAAGTCAGTTGAATTTTTGTCATTTGGCGAAGAGAGAGAGAAAGAAAGAGAGAGAAAGGGAGAGAAAGAAACAGAATGAGAGAGAGAGAGAAACAGAGAGAAAGAAAAAGAGAGAGGGAGAAAACGAGAGAAAGAAAAAGAGAGAGAGAGAAAGAGAGTGAGAGAGAGATGATTATATGTATGCCTGTTTGTGTGAGTTCCACATTGTTTGGCATTTTATAAGCGTAAAGTGAAATTAATTAAAACTACACGAGCTCTGCTGCTGCCGATGCTGCTGTAGCTGTTAGTGCTGCTGTTGCTGCTGATGTTGCTGCTGCTGATGCAGCTAGGCATTGCTGCCAGTCACTGCGTTGGTATGTGTGTCTCTGGCCGTCTATAAAGGACTTGGGTGAAGCAAAATTTCCCTCTCTCTTTCTCTCTCTCTCTCTCTCTCTCTCTACCTCTACCTCTATCACTTCCTTTCTCTCTCTCTGTCTAACAGAACGCTCTGGCTTTTCACTGCCACTCGCTCACACACACACATGCCGGGGAAGCCTGTCTAGCTGATGCTGCTCGCAGCGTTTCATTTACGGTCGCATTGTCTGCGTTCTGTTGGCTGTCTGTGTAGACTGTCCAGGTTCAGGTTAATTGCAACTGATTGTATGTGTGTAGCGCAGTTGTTTTCAGTGTCTGTCAGTGTGTGTGTGTGTGAGCACGCTAAATTAATTATGAACTTTTTGGTTGCCATTGGTCTCGTCATTGTTCGCCAACTAAATCCGATTTTGCAAAAGTATAATAATACTATAGTGAAAAACTGCTAGTTAATGCCATTTAAATGTTTTTGGTTTTTTTTTTTCATAATCGTATAAATTTTAAATTTGCACAAATTTATATTAAACTTTCCTCTCGTTTTTCATTCATTCATTTTTTTACATATAAATTTAAAAAGTTGCATTGACTTGGCATTAAATTTAACCCACATGACTGTTAGTTATGCTAGTTACTATAGAAGTTAAACTGTTGCGCTTAACTATGCTTGCTACCAAAAATGCAGCACTAAGCCAGACAACAAATTGTCAAGCTTTCGAAGTGTCAGGAGTTGAGCTTGGGCGTGTGATAGGTTAGGCATGTGATGAGCTCTGAGCGTAGCGTGTTGACAACCTGAAATACTTCCCTCTCTATCACTGTTTCTGTTTGTCTGTCTCTCTCTCTCTTTCTCTCTAAACCTATCTATATATGCTAGTAGTTGAATTTACGGGATTTTACACATATCACGTGAGTTTAGCAGCTAAAATGTTGACCATTTAACATGTTAGATCTGAATTGTGCTGGGGCTTAACATGTTGCAGTTAGGCCAGAGCTTCTCTTAAAGCGAGGCTTTGATTTTGAGCTGTTTGACTTATAGTTGGAGTTAAGATGATGCTAATAATTTATACAATTCAGTAAGTACATTTTATTTGCCTGCAGCTTGAACACGTTTTCTGTCAATTTAATGCCTAATTAGTCATGGCCACTTAAAGGCAGCCCATTGGGAAAGCCAAGAGTAGCAACAGCAACAGCAACAGCAACAGAAACAGCAACAGCAACAGCAGCAGCAGACATAGCAGCAGCTTTTCTTTAATTGAAATTGTCAGCTGTTAATGCTGCTACAGAGTAATTTGCACGTGATTTCATTGCTAATTATACTGAATATACTACACTTGTATAATTACAATGATACATAAAAACCGCACAGAGAGCTATAGCTTTATCTAGTCAGAGTTGCCTTTCAAAAGCACTTCAATTTCCAAGAGTTAAGATTCAAGAGCTTTATAAGCTTAACGCTAATCGAACAATCAAATGCTTGGCCTCTATCAGCTCTTCAATAATCTAGCGATTTTCCATTTGTTCGTTTCAACGTTTTCAATATTTATTGAAATATTTTTTATATATATATGTATTGTTTTTGTATTCTTTAAAAGCAGTTGAGTTCATGATGCTCAAGTTAAAGTGGATGTTGGGTATGGATTCAAATGCTTTTGGTTTGGCACAGCTGCTATGTAATCGTAAATGAGCCACGTTCATTTGTGATTAATTACTAAAAACCCCGCCACAAGGTCACAACTCACTAACTACTCAAACTCAGCTCAGCTCAGCTCAACCGAACTCAACTTTACTCAGTTTAGTTGAGCGCTGCAAGTGTTTGGTTTCCTTGGGCAAAAGCGATTGTTAAACGTTGAAAATTAACCACATCGTGTATAATAAATACAAAAAAATTCCATGAAAAAAAAGAAAACATCTAGCAGAAGAGTAGAACCCATATATCACACTGCGTGTGTTGCCCCCTTTTTTATGTAAGAATAGTTGTACATGTATCTATCTTCATACATATGTATGTATATGCATGTATGTTTATGCTTTACTTGGCTTTTATAAATTTTTTTTGAGGGGAAAACCATAAAAATGGCAACAAGTGTCAAAGTTGCGTTTCCTCTTTTTATGGGCAAAATAAAAGCATTCAAAGTTTTGCGGCTGCTTCACATGTCTAGTGAATTTTGCTATTTTGTGGGCTAGTGGGGCCCAAATGGGACTACTCGGGTCATTTCATGGGAAATAGAGGTAGAGAAAGAGAGACCGCAAAATGATTACACTATATAATTATCTATATATAATAATCTGTGATTATTGCTATGATAATTTGAAATGTAAAATATTTTGTGCATTATATTATATTAAATTCATGTATTTTATGACAATTTAAAATAAAAATATAGTATTTAAAATTAATATATTTTATGACATTTTGAAATGAAAAATGTTAAATTATTATTTTAAATTTAATTATTTTACTTATTTTATAAGAAATAGAAATGCACAAAGTTTAAATACATATAAATTTATAAATTGTATAAATTTACTTATTTTGTTTGATTTTGTGTTAATTTGTAAATCAAAATATTTGTTTGAATATAATTTATGTATTTTTATAAATTTGCATTTTATGAAATTTCATTTTCAAACTGCATGATAAAGTTATTGGATCCTGAAAGCATTAAAGTATTTCAATTGTCTGGCCATGCAGCACTTGGTACTTGGCACTTGGCACTCGACACTTGGCACTGAGCTACTGTTGTTGCCTTTTATATTATTATATAATTTCATGCAATGTTGTTGAAGTTGTTGTTGCTGTTTTTGTTGATATTGTTGTTGCTGTTGCTGTTGATGTAGTTGTTGTTGTTTTCATTGTTTGCCGTCACTAGTGGCAGTTGTAGCAAGTTGTAACTGTGCCGGCCGGCAGCCGGTTAAGTTGTTTGACAAGTTTTTTTACTTGCCGTCAGTCTATGCATATATGTTTGTGTGTGTGTGTGTTTATTGTGTGACTGTGTATATGTCTATCTCTATATTTCAATCTAACTATTGTTGCTCTTTCTCTCTCTCTCTCTCTCTCTCTCTTTGATGAGCTCATCGACAGCAGCACATGTCTGCGATCAGCTGTGCATGGTAATATCTTCACGAGATCGTATTGTGCAATGCTTTAATTTTGTTTCTATAAATTTTTTTGGGGCTGACTTTCAACTTGAACCCATTGAAATGTGTGTGTGTGTGTGTTGGTGTGTGGTTTGGGTGTGTTATTTGTGTGCTTGGAATGAAAGTAATGTTTGGGCATTTTTGGAGTCATTAATTTGACGATGTTAAATGAGAATTTATGTGTCTGCGCCTTGTGTCTGTCTGCCTGTCTGCAGGAACGGCTCAGGCTGTACAGTTTCTCATGGACAAAACATTTCTCAATGCTTGACAGACAAGTCGACAAAACGAAATGTCATTAACACTTGCTCTCGCTGTTCGCACTGACCAAAAGTTTATGCAAAAAATGTTGCCAAAAAAATAAAACCAAATCAAACAAAAAACAGTTAAAATTAAAGCCATAACACAAACCATATTTAGCACTCGTTCTGTGTAATAACAAATTTATTCATAAATGTATGTTATTGCACGTAATGTGAACTCCACACAAATGGTCTTCAGACTAATATAAAAAATACTGTAGATGGTAAAAAGAAAAAAAAAAAAACTACAGCATGTACTCTGAGTATCTGTTGCTGTTGCACAACAGTTTTCTTTAGCTGGAAATGCCTTAAATGGCATTAGTTATAAATAAATTTTAAGAATTCGCACATATTTATGATGAAATAGCCTGAACTGAAACTCTGTTTTCAGACAGGGCGTCATATGATCTTTGGCTGCTTCATTATAATGAAGTTTCATTTTAGTAAGCGTTACGATTCAGTGAAAACTCATAAAATATGAGACCATGCCAGAACGCGAGACGACAATTAGCTGAGTCTTGCCTTTGCCAGTGCATTTGTTTATGATTCTTTTCTTTTTCTGCTCATTTTTATTATTATTATTTTTTATTATTATTATTATTATGATTACTGTTCGAGCGCGCGGATTTCAAATTCAGATTTATTTTCGAGTGTTTACTCATTTGACAGCTCAATTGTGCGCAGTCGCAGCTCCAACTTTCTCCAACTCTTCCAGTTTTGTCAGTTCAAGGCCCCAGACGTGACTTTAACTTTTCCACTTAATAGTCGACGAGTCCGATGTAGATCTCTGTATGGACGACGAGTTGTGCGAAAAGAAAAGCAAACTAATTTCATTGAAATGTTTTGTTCTGTAAACTAATTTCTCAATAACATGTGCGAGAATACGAAAACAGCAAAGTAAACAACAGGCAAATGTGCTGGTCTGTCCGGTTGTCCCTCTGTCCGTCTGGCCACCTCTGTTCCGTTTTGTTCAGTTCTTCTCTGCTCTGTTCTGCTCTGTTCTGTTCTGTTCGGTTGTGGCTGCTGCATGCATCGTTCCATTCATTTGTTTAGCGCTTCAAATTGGCTGCCTTCGTCATTCATGGTTGGGTTTTTTTTTGTTTATATGCTCGTTTCAGCACTTAAAACAATAGGGTATGCTATACTTTATAAAGCAGCAAGAAACATGTGACAGCTGTGTATGAAATTGATTTCAGTTTGCACTTTCTGAGTCATGTTTCTGAGAAAATGTTGACGCTTTGCTGGGTGTGTTAATTTATTGATTATTAATTATAGCTGTAAAGATACTATAGATACTCTCTAAGTTAGCTAAGATTCACTTATTTCTGTATAAGTTAAAATATTATTTTTATATTATTATTACAGCAACTTACGAATGGAAGAAGTAAATTTATTATTTTCATTAATAAAACTGGCAAAAATATATCAAAATATTATAAGCTAGGGTATCCCTAAGCCACTAAAAAATCGACTTAATAAATGGTATTTGCGTAATTTCTTTTTGTTTTGGTTGGTTTCTGCACAATGCAGTGCTACAATATTTGCTTTGGCTTTAAGAAATTGCTAAAATCGACAACAACAGCAACTGCAACAGTCGTGGCCAACCAAATAGGTATTGAAAGCGGCGGAACTAGAAAAAAATGTAACTATGTACGCTCAGCACTCAAACGAATATGTGTACGCGAGAGCTAGAGTTAGTTCAAACATTATCAGGTGTTTTGATTTAATTTGCGAGAAATGTTTTCTAGCAAAAAAGACGAATGATATCAAAAAAGCAATGATGAAAATGAAAGGCAGAGTAAACGATTAAGAGCTGATATGATAGACAGACAGGCGTTCAGGCAGAAGACCAAAGTGAGCCAATTGCAATCCAATTGAATCGGATATGTACTCAGCTCTCTCTTGTAGATTATCTCTCTCTCTCTCTCTCTATGTTTTTGCCTTTGTGTCTGTCTCAGTCTCTATGTCTCGACTTCTTGTTTCAAGAGATAGAAGTAAACATTGTGTAGATTTATTTACTTATCTGCAGCAGTACAGTGCATGAAATATGTGTGTGCACACACATTTTAAGCCAAATCAAAGCGTATTGCATTTGTTGCTCCGCTTTCAAGTTAATTAACTGAACGGAAGACTTATCACTGCCAGCTGACAGTTTACCTGCTCTGCCCTTCTTTCTCTCTTATTATCAATTGGCAATGGGCAAACCGTGGCAGTCCATTTCCCGTTCCTTTATTTTTGATGCCATTGGCCAAACGGGGCAAGGCACAGTGCTTTCATTTGGCTAAATTTCAAACTGAAAACGAAAAAGGGAATGTTTCGAATAATTATAATTCTATTTTAAAAATAGAATTAACTGGAACATAAATTGAATAAATAAATAACTTAATTTCAATTGACATATATCTTTATTATACTAAAAATCGTAATATATTTACTAAAAATCGTAATATGTTTAACACATTGGAAGGATTTTTTTTTCAAGTACTTAGGCTGTTACTGCGAATGAATGTAAATTTTTACACTTTAATAATTATCTAAATTTTTGTTGTAGACTTTCTAGTATTGTTTAGTTGTATCTGTTATTTAGTTGTATAGTTAAACATAGTTAAACTATTATATATTTTTTTTTACTGATAATAAATGATTACATTTTATTTCGAAATGTCTTTAATATGAAATTCTTCAGTCTCTATTATTATGTTAAATTGATTCATTTAATTAATATTAAGTTCTACATCATACAGATAGCTATTAGTTATTATCTATTCAATTACAAATTTATAATTTTCATATAGTTTGGCCCAGTGTGTGATGGTCGGCAGCACAAGCTGGCAACCTGATTGTAGTGTAATCTAAACCATTGTGCGTTGACATTTTTAATTACACACAAATGCAGGAGAGTGACACACACACACACACACACACACACACACACACACACACACACGCACACAAAGAGACACCGGCTAAATGATAAATGATAGCTGCTCGCTCTTGGCTAACTGTAAAATGCAGCATGCAGCATGCAACATGCAATACACATCCGTCACGTTCCCTCACTTGTTTCTCTCTCTCTCTCTCTCTCTCTGTTGCTCCTACTGTCTCTCTATTTAACTCAACTGCATGAGGCCATAGCCTAAAAGCCATGGTGAGACGAGCTTCTAGCTGCATAGAGCACTGTGTGATTGCCTGACAGTGTTTCAGGCAGGCTTTTGGCCAAAGCCGAGCACGCAGTGGCAGGAACACAGTGACTTGAAATTGGGTATACAATCTCTCTCTCTCCTTCTCTCTCTGCCTCCATCCTTTTAGCTCTTTTTCTATCTTTCTCTCTTTGGCTGTCTTTTTGGCGCACTGTAAACGAGGCGGCGCCAGCGGCGTCGGCGGCATCAAAATGCAAAGCAAACAAACGCATAAAGAACGCTGTTCCGTTGACTGCGAGGAGGATGAGGTTAGGGACAGAGAGAACTAAAGGCTGTAGACTAGTAGAAAGGATTGAGATGGGGGGATGGATGTGTGTCTTCTTTCTGCTTGTTGCGGCTTTCAACACTAATGCAATTTGATGCTGCACAAAACCGCACAAATGCACACACGCACATTCACACACACTCCCAAATCTACACACACTTCCAAGTCCACACATAGTATAGTGACTGTATTACACATACAAACACATATGAATCATTTTAGCTGCTGAGCCGAGAGAAGCCCTTACCGTTGCCGCATCCTCAGCCTCAGCTACAGGAACATCTACAGCCTCATCCTCAGCCTCATCCTCAGCCTCAGCCTCAGCCTCTGCCTCTGGTTCAGCCACATCCACTGGCAGGGCTAGAGCCGTCTTCTGGCTGAAGGGTGGCGGTTGCTAAATCCTTTACAGAATAGGATTTTCAACACATTTGCTGTGGGCGCGAGAGAGCGTTTGTTGCATAGTTTTAGGCGTTGCATGCACAACGCTAAGCCGGGCATTCGCCAAGGACAACAGAGCTCTCAGTAGTCAGTCAGGAGTATGACTACTCCTACTACTGATGGGCAACATCACAAATGCATGACGCACAAAAGCATGCTATTATTTCGCCTTGCCTCCATGCCATGCCATATACATTCCACATGCCCCATGCCCTTTTTGCTGCTGGCTCTGATCATCATTATTATCTTGGTGCTTCCGTTCAATAGCCAGTAACACCAACAGCGCCAACGACGCCACCGACACCGGCAACATGCACGGACTACAGCTCTCTTTCTCTCTCTCTCTCTCTCTCTCTCTCTCTCTCTCTCTCTCTCTCTCTCTCTCTCTCTCCCCTCTTCTTACACCACCTCTCTATCACCGTCTACGTATCTGTCTGCTTCTTTGGTTCCAGCTCTGACTTCGACTCAACGCTTACACCGTTCACTGTTCACAGCGTTCGTCGTTCGCTGTTTTGCCATGAAGTGAATTTATGCAAATGCTGCATTTTGCTTTTCAATTTCGTTTACTTTACAATCCTCTGGCACCTCCGCCCTTTCACCATCATCCTTTCACTTGGCAAGGCAACAAGTTGTGTAGCAACTTCTTGCCGTGTTTTCCCAAAGCATTAAGCTTGAGCACAGTTGTGAGGATTTGCGAGAAATATGGGTGCCATTCTTTGCATAAAGTGCCATAGTTCCTCTCACTGTTTATCGCTTTCTCTCTCTCTCTCTCTCTCTCTCTCTCTCTCTCTATCTTACCATGCCACTCTCTTTTCACTCCTTCTGCATCATTCTCTTCTGTGTTGATGGCATCTTTGATTCTATGGTTGCAATGAATGGATTTTTATTTACTTTATTCACTTTCATTTGCTCTTCTGCTTTTTTTTCACTCTCTTTTCTTCCCCCCCCTCCCCACCACTCTCTCTGTTTCACCTTCTTTCTGACAATCTGCATCACTCAGTTTACAATTCTTGAGGTTGTAGCCGTTGTTGTTATTGCCAAGTGTCACAAATCTAAACGATTTTTAGCTTTTTAATGCGCTTCCTCTTCGAATACTGAACGTGTGGCAAGCTATTGAGCTATCCTTTTATCCTTGTTGCATGTAGAATGGAATGGATTTGGTATCGAGTATGCAAATCTACGGATTTACACATTTATCTAACTAAATTCACAGAGTTTTACTATAAGCGGTGAAAGTTTATTTATTTATTTTTTTTGTGTGTTCATAAAATTGTAAAATATTTCTTTTTTACTATCCATTTTATGTGTGTTTACTGTTTTTTAGTTTTTTTTTTTTTTTAGGTTTAACATGAAATATTTAATAACTAATTGTTTTTTAATTGCTGGCCATATTAAAAACTAATTAGGTTTTCTTTTGAACGCAAAGTGAATGAATAATTGTGGGAATTTTTTGCTCTAATCACTTGGTAATTTACTTGATATATTATACTTATTGTGTGCATAATAATTAATCTATGAGCTGCATAAATCTTCTTATGAACATTAATGCAGTTTTACTTGATTTATAAATTAATATATTACATATTGTTCACATTGCACACGATAGCATTTGAATTGCAATTACAATTTAAGCCGGTTTCAAAGCGTAAATTGAGTTATACGAATTTGTTAATTGATTTCTGTATCTACATCTATGTTAAATGTGTATATTTCAATATTTCAATGTGACAGCGCATGTCTGAACATGTTTACATTTGCTATGACATGTTTTTAAAAATAGATGAGTTTTATTTAGACCTCCACTTGTCTAATAATACTGAACTATTATATTTTTCAAGATATTCTAGATTGTAGGCGATTTGTCGATTTGCAAGAATATATAAAGTATAGTAAAGTATTTCAAATTGTACATAATGTCAATTTTCACATGGGCTATGCTCTCTTCTTGATCAAATTTCGTAGATCTATCAGTTGATCTCTCTTTCGGCGATCTACACCAATAGGGACTAGATCTATTTAAATAATAAAGAGAGTATCCAAAATATGTTTAAAATATTTTTAAAGTGTAAATTAATATTAATTATATTTATTGTTACACACTTTTGAATTGATTCTTTTTTCTACAAAAATTTTTTTCTGTATTGATAATTCCGTAATCAGTATAAGTATACATATAGTAAAGTAAAGTATTTCTAATTGTAAATAATGCCAAGCTAGATTTCTTCCTGATCAAATTTTGTGTCTCCCAGGTGATCTTATTTTCGGAATCTTCTTCAAAAAGGTCTAGATCTATTTAAAGATTGAAGGGTGTGCGAAATATATAAAATTGAAATGATTTTAAAGTAAAAAGCAATACGATTCTCCCCTCACAATGATTTTCAGTGATGACAATTCCATAAACAAATATAATTTTGCCAACGTTTTCCTATTGAGATATTTTTACTGTTGGTATTCTGTTAGTTTTTCCTATAGTTAAGTGAAAGATGTAAATCTATATTTATTTATTGTAAGGTTCAACGCGCTGTGCTACTACTGCCTCTCTGTGGGATTCATTAAACTAGACTTTGGGGTTCGCACTGCAGCTAGCCCGAGTGCATGGGGCGATCCGCCTGTTCATTAACCTGTGCGGTATTGCGTAGCATATCAGTGCCGCGGGGCGCATCGTCATGTAAGAAGCAGAAGATGAACCACCCGCACCATCCTCACCACTCTCACCACCCGCATGCAATTCAGTATAATGCAGTGCCCGGCAGCGGCAACCACCTGCTTTTGCGCTCTGCCCCACCTCATTTAATGTGTGCGAAAATGTTCGCTTCATTTGATACGCGCGACTGCCACAGCTGTTGTTAAAGTTGCTGGGGCTATCAATGTTGTTGTTGTTGCTTTTGTTGTTGTTACTGTTACTGTTTGCCATTACCCCGCAGCTGTGCAGCGGTGCACACAGTCAGCGGAGTGGAAAATGCAACGGCAAATGCCATGAACTTGTTGCAATGACAACACCGTGACAGGTCGCTACTTAGCTATGGGCTGCACATTCAGCCGCGACTCTGCTGCATGCTACATATATGTGCTGCATGCTACATGATGCATGCTGCATGCTACATGCAAGTTAACAGCACATTAATCATGGTATTGGATCCAATTTGTGTAGCCCATCAATGACAAAGAGAGAACAAGAGCGACGGAGAGAAATAGCCTAAAGTAACCATGGCCAAAAGCAAATTGCTGCATTCAGTCCAACTGAATGGAGTCGAATCGAGTCGAGTCGCATTGAGTCCAGCTGCGTTGAGTTGCTCTCATTGCCTGACATTTATTACGCTGCTTAAATGCCAAAAGTGGCAGCCACAGAAAGCTGGACAAATTAACGCGTGGGTGGCTGCATCAACCATGAGCAGCAGCACGCCCTACTCGTACGGGTCATGCATCAATGTCATTGCCGTTGTTGCCACAATAGAACTGCAAAATGTATCTTGTATGTACTAAGTACTACATACAGCTCTATATATATTCACATACACGAAAAAAAAACCAGAGTTCTAAGTGTATCCTATTGTTTTAATAGAGAATTTTCTGCAGTGTAGTTCTTGAATATTGAATATGATTAAAATTTAGAATTTGGTGATTAAATAAGTCGGAATTGACCTTTTACAAAAAATCCCTGAGTGACCTATTCATTCACATTTTTACTAGTGAAATTTCAGCAGTGTATATCTTTGCATTTAATATGATTAAAATTTAGAATTTGGTGGATATCATATGATATTGAAATGATAATTGCAGCCGCTCTACTTCAAAATTAAATCCCGAGTGGCCTATTCAAATTTGCAACTAAAAGTATTTCAGCACTGTAGTTCTTTAGAGCACTAAATGATATATGATACAAATTTGTGTATATCATACGATGTTGTTGAATATCTATGCATTCGAGCTACTTCAAAATAGAGGTTTTGAATTAATTCTTAATAAAGACCTATTTAAATTTGCAACTTCCTGCATTGTAGCTTTTAGATTATTGTAAGATTTACGTATGATTGCAATGCTTCACTCATCAGAAATACTTTAAAACGAAAATTTCGAATGACAAAATTGTTTAAAAAAGATGTGCTATATCTTATGATTTACATGAAGCTCTAAGTTGTGGTATTTTTTGTATTGTGTTTTTTTTTTTTTATAATATTATTTCGAGTGTAGCCTGTGCATACACATGTTGGCCACATGTGGCCCAATTGTTGTTGTTCTTTTGCTCTTGCTGTTGCCTGTGTGTCGCGTGTCATCATAAAAACAGTGCAACATTGTTGAAAGTCAGGCAACATCAATTTCCGTTTGTTGTCGTCATTAAAATTGAAAGCAGGACCCAGGCCATCTCATGCCATTCACACACTCACAGTCAAACACTCTATAGCACACATGGTAAAACATTTGAACAAACACTCAAACGTACGCACATTTGATCCCACTTAGTTGGGGGCTACAGCATTAAGCACCTGAAGCGATCGGCTAACATTATGCCGAATTCTCTATTAATTAGTTCTGAACGGTTGGGCCGCGCGTGTGTTAGCGACACTTTTCCCATCACTTAAAGCAATTTGCCCAGATATTTCTGAAGAGTGAAATGTGCCCCCGAAAAGAATAAAACGCGAGGTATGCGTAAACAAACTGACAGACAGTTGACAGACAACCAAAATGACTGAGTAAGTGAAGTGTGTGACAGGTCGAGCAGCGAACCGGACAGGTCGAAAGACTGGGAGACAGTGTGTGAGAGAGAGGAACAAACAGAGTTGCTTTAAGGGGCCTTTCAGTATGAGAGGTAACTGTAAACGATGCCAATGGATGAGTGCGCCTGGCATAACTAAAGTATTGCTATAATTGAAAATAGAAACAATGGGGTATAATCAATCTACAGCAGGCAAAGTGCATTGTCTGATTAAATTTAGAAAGAATTATATAAATAACTTAAATTGCCAACATATTAAGTTAGTTTTTCTGCTTACTATAATAATAATTCAATATCCCAATAAACAGAATTTCTTCGTAGAATTAATATATCTGTATATTCAAAACAGTAACTATTAGGTATGATCAATCTTTAGCATTGCCTGATTATTGAGTATAATGAGTATATAAGAATATATACACAATTTGCATACTTGTTTAATATACACCCATACCTCGTTTTACACGTATCTACCGTTCCTGACAAAACCGTATAATTCGAAAAAATAATTTTTATATGGAAAAATCGTGTAAAACGAAAACAAATATAAAGACTTTTTAGACTTTTTTGAACACAAAATAAGACTTTTTTCGTATTTGTTTGTATTTCTGGAAAAAAGTTTCCTAATTTTCTTCCTAACACAAGTTCCTCGTTAACGATTTTTGCTATGAATGCATTGGGTTTATAGTTTTCAACGTCAGATTCCACATCATTTTCTTTTTCCCTAATATTATTATATTATTACCAGATTTATAAATAAAAAATCTTGAAAAACTTCCAACTTTTTTTTTATGGTTGATTATACTGTACTATACTATCAGAAATGTGATCGTATCTAACCCATTTCCAGTCGAGCACACACGACTAGCACAAATCCATATACAATTGACAAGTTGTCACAATTTCTAGGTGATTTCATAAATGACAGCTATGACCACCCTGGTGATACTTTTTTTAAAGGTTGTTTTATTTTTCACAAATCCATCTATAATGTTCAACAAATTACTAAGCGTTTGTTATAGAGGGGAGGCGACAACTGAAACCGAATTCAAGGCCGGAAATTGAAATGTTATAAGTACTGCATGCATGCAACAATTTTTTTAGGTAATTCTTTTATTTGTTTTGTTTTTGTTTTCGTTTTCGTTTTGATCGTATTTTATTTTTTCATTTTTGGTTGTATTTGGAGTTTTATGGCGCATGGGGTGCTGTGGCAATGTCTTGGCTGTTAATGCCACTAGCAATGCAAAGTTTTGACAACATTTGCCACTTTGTCATGCAATTTTAATTTCAACGTTCGCTTGCGATTTTACTTTGTAGCTGCTGCACTGTGCTCGTATTCTGACAAAGTCGAAAACTTTTTATAGGATCTGGTTAAGAGGGCTGGAGCGAGAGAGCGCGACAGAATGAACGAATGAATGAATGAATGAAAGGGTTGGGCGCTTGCTGCAGTTATGATTTACTTGCCACACGCTGTCCCAAAACGAAACGCAGCGCAACGAAATGAAGCCATCAAAAACGTTGACGTCGTTACGCAAAAGCGGAAATGACAATGATCATGATCATCATCATGACGACGATGACGACGATGATGTTGATAATGATGTTGGGGCAATACGGGCGCAAATGAAATCTTTGGGGCCAAAAGTGCAGGCAATAGTTTTGCGGGAATGTGGCTCTGATTTGTTCCAAGGATGCTGCCCCTGTTGGTCTCTCCCCTCTCTCTCTCTCTCTCTGTCTCTGTCTCTCTCTTTCTCTTTGCTGCTGGCGTTTGCCTCAGTCCGTGATGCTGTTGCCATCGCTATTAAAACGCGTGAAATTGAAAAGGCGAAAAATTGCAATGCCAACCGAATTGGCAAACTGTTGGACCAACCAGCTAGCATTCATAGTGCCATTGGCTAAAAGAGAAGGCGGTGGCTCAATCGAAAGTGCCGGAGACACAGGATACAGTTTATGTAAGGCAACGTGCTAAAAGCTGTCAACAATTTGATGACCGTTTCGTCTATGGTCGAAACTCTTCCTGTTGAACAGTGCTGAACAAAAGCAAACACCAGTGTAGTTGTTGTCAAGGCAACAGTTGTCGTAAAAGATTCAGCTCGGCGTACTAAAGACTATATAAGCTACGAAATGCAGGTTTTAAAAAATTCAATTGATCAGATAATCAATGGAAATGTAAAGATTTTTGCGAATTAAATTTAAATTTACTGAATTTTTTTTTTTGTTGTTTATAGAATTTCCTTAAATTGGTAATACTTTTTTTTTTTGGTTATTTTCTATACATTAATTCTTCAAATTGTACAAGTTATAAAATTTACAATAATGTTTTATCAATATTTTAAGTGAAACTTTTTTATACGTAATAAACATTTTTTATTTAATTTTCTATATATATATATATATGTTAACAATAATAACACACTGTCTTTATCCCAATTAATTGTCATTTAATCGTCACTAACAAGTCATTCGTTTTTATTGTTGTATATATTCACAGGTAGCGACCATGATGTCCTGCCCCCTTCCTATGCCATTACCAATACCAATACCTTCAATACACAAAGCTGAATTCACACCGGTTCACATTGGAGTCAAGGTGAGTTAATCACAAAAAAATAAAAGAAAACAATAACCAAAAACAAAATAAAACAGAGAGTGTAATCCTTGTAATGATAGTAATCAAAATAATAATGCCAAGTGACGCTTGTATGTGTGGCCCTATTATGAAATAGTAAATTAAGCGCACAAATGTGAATATCATGCAAATCGCGCGACCGACCGTTCCGACCTCATGGCTAAAGAGTCAACAAGAGTTGAGCAAAATGCTAAATGTAAATGTTGTCGCTAAACTGGTGCACACATGCCATGCACACACACACAGACACACACAAACACATACACATACAGCATCCAACCAGACAAAACACCCACTAAAAGCGACACCACCACCACAAGCACCACAGACATCATATGACAGCATGTCGAGTGGGGTTGGTCCATTGTTGACATTATTGCAAGCACACACTCACACACACACACACACACTTGGCTACTTTTTGCTAGGACACATTGAGAAGAGGTGTGTGTGTGTGTGTGTTATGGTATCTGCACTGTGTATATAGGGTATAGGGTTCATAATGTGACCCACTAAATCAAATTGTTGCTGCCAAGAAGATGCTCTGACGGATGGCGGTTCGTGATGTACGCTCTATTGCTCTCTTCTTTTACATTCACCTGCTGTCTCTCTCACTCTCTCTCTGTCTCTCCGTTTCTCTCTCACTTTCGCTCTCTCTGTCTATATATTTACGCATCCCCATTTGACTACAACTTTAATGCGTAGTGATCACATTTTAATGATACCGAAGTGCAGTGTATATTGGTGTTGTTGTTGTTGTTGTTTCGCAAAGAAGGGAATAATGATGTCACAAAAATACCGTGTAAAAATTCTAGTTGTTGCTGTTATTGTTGTTGTTTGGAACGCGTCACATTTGATAAATGCTGCAGCATATTTCTTGATTTTGTTTGTCCTTTCGTTTAAATGCCACACATAAATCTATTTTTGAATGAAAGCCAGTCAGCATGCCAAACGTAAACGTGGCGTATGCGCTACGTGGAAATGTACAAAATACCCATATATACACACTTGTAAATATATATATGTAAATATTCCTGCATATACATGTACAACTTTTTGGCGATGGTTTTTCCTTTTGCATTGTTGTCTCTGTTTTTTTTTTTTTTTGTTGCTTTTATCTGAAGGAAATGTTGCTTATTGTTTGCATAATGGACGCTCGTTAGCGCTGTGTCTCTCTCTCTGTGTGTGTGTGTGTGTATGTGCGAGAGAGTGTGTGTGTGTGTGAGAGAGAGCTATCGAATGTTACCATTATAACAGTGTAACTGTTTTTAAAGCAACACTGCATTTCACCGGCAGATTCTTAACCAATGCAAATGCGTTTTTAATTTATTTTATTTAAATATTTTGCCTTTTTTTTGTTTTGTTCTTCCTGTCAGCTGTCCAAGTTTTGCATACTCTTTGATTTTTTTTGTCACTTTTTGTAGGTTTAAAAAATGAATTCATGAATTTCTTATGCAAACCCCTTTCACTGGTTTTTGTTTGGTGTACAGCAATTGCATGGACAGTTCTCAGTTTGTCCCCAAGGGACAAACACTAACAAGAGCAACAGCAGCTGTGCTCCTCCTGTACTGGGATGCCACAAAGGCTGGACAACAAATGAATATATATATATATATATATATATATATGTATAAATTGTACGCTTTTTTTCCAGTGTTTATAAAAAAACACAACAAAATTGGTAAAATGGTAAAGACAATAGTGAAAGACTTACAGATACCATATGGAATATATATATACATATATATGCAAACCAGATTGTTGTAGAAATATAAAGCTGATATATAAATGTGTTCCCTTGATTATACAGACATATATCAAGGTAATTTTTTTTTAAGATTTCCTTAAGGTTTCATTGCCAAAATGAATTTTTCACTAACACAAATATCTTTATGCTTAATTTAATTTTTTTAATATTCCTTTTAATATTTTCAGTTTGAATCGTTTTACAATATTTTTCAGTCGTATTATTGCATAACTATATACATCGCTGACCCAATTGCAGTGATTTGCAGGGTATAAAAGTGTCAAACAGTCAGAGCACAAAGTTGTGGTTCAATATGCAATGATAAATGTAAAATGGTGTGTGCTTGTACGAAAACTTGTTGCTGACACTGTTGTAATACAGTTTACACCAACAGCATCGAACGTTTGCATTTTGCAATTTTGTCGCCAAGACAAATGATGCTTATTTTTTTATTTTGTTCATATACATGTATATATATATATGTTTTTTGTCAAGTCTTTTTCTCTGACCGCAACTTTTAGTGATTGCAACTCAATTGATGCATACAGTTTGCCATAAATTATGACAGAAACTGGTATGAACAATAATATAAAAATTAATTAAAGTCAATGAAAACGGCATTCGATTGTGTGTCCGTGTTATAATTATTGCGTTGCGTTGCTGAATTAATCTGGCAATTAAAAAAGGTTTGATTTTTAATCGCAACATCCATGGACCCTGCATCGTTTGAATCAAGTTCACAGGTTAATTGGCAGGCTATAAATTTGTTTACAATTTAAAAATTTTCTCCCTTTTTTTTCTCATATTTTTTGTATTCATTTAAGTTGTACACTTGAAATAAAACTTTATTAATATTATGTTTGTTAAAGTCGTTTTGTCTGATTGGTTGAAATATGAATCCTATGAAATTGTGCCTTTAATTGAAATTTACATTTAAAGGTTTTGCAGTTATGATTTATTTTTTTGGAGTGTAGAAAGCAAAATGTTTTTTAAAATGGCAACGTCAAACGGCTTAAGCCGCGACAGACGCCTAATTATGAGCCAAAATGAACTGGATGATAGGCGTGTTGTCGGATCTGCCGCGACTAATTAAGGCAAATCACAGCACGCAAAGTAGTCCTGCTTCTGGTGCTCCAGCTCCTGGTCTATGCTGTGATAACAGCCCGTTTCCAGTTCATAAAAAGAAGCAGCGCGCCCCAAACGTAGGTAAAAATTATTTAATAAAACGCCAGACAACACGAAGAACAATAACAACAGTGAGAACAACAGCAACAGCAAGAGCAACAGTCGCTAGTCGCCATTCGCCATTCGCCTCAGCGGGGTCAAATTTAACGAGCTGCCAGTCGTGGCTGTTAAACCCAATTTCCCGTTCCTCCAACTCAACTCAGCGCAACTTACACTTGACCGCGCGGCATAAATCACTGTGGAGGGAATTGTGAGGTGGCTCTGGGCGCTCAAGAAGGTTGTCTGAGATGGGGAAGGTTGTATTTGTTTTGAATGCAGTAGCCACATATCCCTCACCACCTACATTTTGTCTTTTGCTCCTTTTCTTAGATCATAAAAATGTTTTTTGTTTTTGGGCTGAAAAAAAAAAATCCTATAAAGGTATTTCGGTGAAATTATATTTAATAACAAAAAAAATAAGACAATGAAAATAACACAATATACGCGGGGCTCATATTTTGGCGGGCAAGGTTTTTTCTTGTAAATGTTGCATTGGATAAATGACGATACAGTTGCTGCATTTTATGTTTATAATTTTATAGCACTGGGCAGTTGTAAATTAAACCATTTTTTATGACTAAATAGTACAAATTATGCATGTTAGGCATAAAGAAGGCTTCTAATTCATATTAGCTTCTGTACAGATTAAGATGAATTTTTCAGGAATAGAAAAATATAAATGAAACAATTTTAGTACGTGGAACTTAGTTTATTTATTAAAGTTGATATAAGAGTAATTTAGGTGCGAAACTCAAGCACTTTAATTATGTTTTTGTGGATCTATTTTAATATTGATTATTATTAATAATTTTTAATATTATTGTTATAAGTTACTGTAGGTTTAAAATTAGTCAATTATTTTTAATTTGTAGTTAATGTTCAAGTGGTTCTATAGAAGAACTTATGCATTTCGTTCAAAACGTTTGATATTAATATATTACTATATTTGATATTACGGTTGTTATCGTTGCAATATTTGTTTTATATTTGAAAAAGAAGTAATATGAATATAATAATTTCAATTTAAGGAATATAATTAATTTATCAAGTTTAATATATAAACAATATTTGCTCTAAATACTTAAAAAAATAAATACATAAATACTTTAAAAAGTTAATTATTGTTATTTTCACAATAATTATTGTAAATATTATATTTATGTTATTGATATATTATATTTGAAAGTGAGTTTACTTTTCTAGCAATTTCTGTAGTTTGGTATGTGCAATTTCTAACAGCTAAAGGTTACAACTGTAGTCCTCATATTTGGTGGTACTCGATAGTACTTTGTATACTTATGAGTCAAGTAGTTGACATGTTGCTTGTGTATGCAATATTTTGTCATTTGTTTTCCACTCTATATATTTGTATTTGCCAAAGAACTGGCTGTTGTCAGGCAGTTGCTCAAGGACTTCCGCAAGATTTTGTTTTCCTTCATTTTTATTTAACTGACACTTTGCTGGGTGGGCGGTACAGTTTGAGTGCACTCCGTTCCACCTGAATAAGATTCGAAGAGGAAAGGTGAAGACAAAGACAAAGACAATGACACAGACGAAGATGAAGATGAAGATGAAGAAGAATATAGCTTATATAGCGCTGTATGATGCAATGGCAAAGTGTGGAGCAGCAACTGCTCCTTGACCTGCACAGAGGCCATTGCAACGGCTACTGTCCAGGGCATAAACCTCATTTTCCACTGCACAGTGTGCGCTTTGAGCAGGCTTCCGGTGGGTTGGATGGTTGCTTGGTTGGTTGATGGTAGTGTCTGCTACTATCTGTGCTGTGTCTCAGCTGCTGCTCCTTTGCGTTATCCTTTTGTCTTCTTGGTTGATTCGCGTACATTTGTTTTTCTTATGCTTGTTATTAATAATTTAAGTTGCGCTCTACTTTGGCATGAAGACGATGAGGCAAGCATGACGACGTTGAAAATGGGAAAACGAGTCTGACGAGAAAAAGCAACAGCAACAGCAGCAGCAGGAGCAACTACATTTCGTTGTTTTGTTTGCCTCGGCCGTATTTATCCGTCTGGCTCTATATGCTGTGCTTATCCTTACAAAGGATTGCGTTTCAGTTACATTTCGGGGCGTTGTGTTAAGCGCTCATTTCCCATACCATTCATTTCATTGCCCCACCACCATTGCAGACTCAGCGTGTACTTTGTTTTATTTTTTATTTCCACTCAAATTGTTTTATTTGCAGCAGAGGAGAGACCCCCAGACGCTCGGCTTTATTACGGCGATTTTTCTTGAAGCGCATTTTCTCGTGTGTTGTCGTTTTTCTTAGCCCCGTGTCTCTTGTACACCTTTTGTAATTTTTATGATTTTATTTCTCTGCTCACCTGCGTTGTCTCAACTCTTCATACGCAGCTGTTAGTGTGAGTGTGAGTGTGAGTGTGAGTGCCAGTATGAGTGCGAATGCGTCTGTGGCTGTGGCTTTCTTTTGTTTGCTTTTTCTCGTCTTTTATTATTGTAATTCATATAAAAAAGCCGAGTTTGGTAGTTGGTAGTTGCTGTCCACCCCTCTACCGTTCTCTCTCTCTCTCTCTCTCTTTCCCTTTCTTTTCTGCTGCTTTTGTGTTTGCTGTGCACGCCATAATAAAACCTTTTCCAGAAATTAAAAAAAGCCAAGAGATGCGAATCAAATTGCCCGAAATCCGTGCCATACAATTCACAATTTCAGCAGAAAAAAAAGTATAAAAAAATACGCAGGCTTACTTCAGTCGAGTGTGCACGACTAGTCCACACTTAAGAGAGCTTATTTCAGCAAAAGTTTAATGATGTTTTGGTATAGTTTTCACGGTTTATTTAAACAAATTTTTGAACGAGATTTTAATTTAAAAAAAAAGGATATAATATAATAATATTAAGATTTATTATTGCTATACCAATACATTATATCAACTAATTAACTAAATTATTTATTAAATAAATTTAAATTATTAAATTAATGAAAATTTGTAAAACATAAAATAGAATTTAAAACCTAAATAGCTAAATAGTTTGGGTAACAAATATTCTTTCAACTGAATTGCAATGGATGCAGGGTATACAAAGGGCATTGCGTATGCGCCACGTAATCCCACCACAATAACAACAAATAAATGAGCAGAAACGTGTGTGGGTGAGTCTGTTCGAATGCATGTGTGTTTGTGTAGTGCTTGACGCCATTGGATTTGATTTTTACCTTGTTGTGGCTTTTGTTATTTCGTTGGCCTTAGCAAGCGTTAAAAATTATAGTTATTTAGTATGTATATAGAATATATATGCTCACATATTCATATACAAGTGTAAATGGGTGTGAGTGGAGTGTGAACGTGAATGTGCATGTGTGTGTGTGTGTGTGTGTGTGTGTGTGTGTGTGTGCGCGCGATTGTATATTGTTTAGAGGGGGTAATTCTTGATTTGGTCGTGCTTAAGAACTTGGCACATTAGACATGCACACGCCATCCTTTAAAATGGGAATTGGCTCTCGAAGTACTCTCTCTCTCTCATTCTCTCTCTCTCTTCTTTGCTCTTTCTCTCTCTCTCCTCTTTTCTCTCCCTTTTTTCACTCAGCGACCACTCTTTTTCACTCGCTATGGGCTTAATTTGCTGCTCTTTCCATTTGCGGTGGCCCATTACACAACAGTAACAGTAACTGTAGCTGTAGCTGTAACTGTAGATGTAGCTGTAACTGTAACTGTAACTGTAGCTGTGTAACTGTAACTCTTAACGGTAACAACAAAAGGCTAACGGCTAATTATTCCCCCGTTTACGGGCTCAAGCACACAAAACAATCGTTAAACAAAAATATTATAGCACCGCTCGCCCGTTTTTTCCACCCTTCTCCCCTCTTCACCGTCTCTCTCTCGCGTTTTCTCTCTCCTTTCTCATATAACTGTGTGTGTGTGTGCGTGTCCAAACTAATGCAGCTCACGAAGCTAGCGGGCCATATTATCCATGTGAAACATGCGTGTCTTGAAGTATATATATACTCTCGCTGGCAAGAATTAGTTAACAAGCTTCTGCGGCGTCGTAAGTCAAGCAATTTACCACAAAAAAAAAAAGAAAGATAAGGATAAGACTGATAGAGAGTAAGAGAGAGAGAGGGAGAGGGGGAGGGGCAGAAACTATGCTTAACTACAGCGAAGGAGATAGCCCAAAAGGAAGAGCAACAAGCAGCAAGGGTAACTGATATTGTCAAGAGTGCTGGGGCGTTTCAACTTGTATAGAAATCGAAAAGGGATAGACATTAATTTCAATTAGGGCGTGTCGCCCTGTTACGCCCCAAATGTTACTCAAGTTTCTTAGTAGTTTGAAAGGGGGGGGGAGGAGCTACTTGCAGCAGCAGCAACAGTAGATACTTGTCGTCATGTTGCTGCTGCTGTTGTTGTTGCTTCATGTCCTGTCGCTGGCCTGCGGCAGTTTGAGTCCTTCTGCTGCTGCTGTTGTTCTTTTAAGCAAGCGTTTTGTTTACTATTTTTGCGTGCTTAGACATATACATATATATAAATGCTAAGACCCATGCACACAAACACACACACACACACACACACACACACACGTAGACAAGTTGTGCTGCGCGCATTATTTATTTTAGTTGACACAAAGGACAACAAGGACATTGTGCTCGTCACACACAATAATAGCACAAGAAATAGTAGTAACAAAAGCAGCACCAAATTGCACGAAATGATGCAATCCCCAGATGTCTCGTTAAATTTTCAAAATACTACGAACGTCGGCAGCTTAAAAAGAAAACACCCCACATCCCCTTCTTCTCTTAAAAAAAAAACATATACCACAGAATAGCACACACACAGCTGAGAAGGTGGCGAGGTTGGACAACCCAAAGGCAACCCAAAGACAACCCAACTAGAACCGCAACTAACATAAATAAAGTCAGGCAACAAGTTGAGCTAAACGCGTTTAATTTATTGAAAATATAAATGAAATCAGAGCTCTAAATATATAGAAGGATTGAAAGAGAATGATTTTAATTCCCATTGTAAAGTATTCACTTTATGTGCATGGATTAATTGATAGAACATTGAATTATAAGTAAGAATCTGTAAACCTAATTGTTATAAATGGAGTAACAAATATAAATATTATTTATATATCTTTAAAAGAACTGTTGAATTGTAGCTCTGAAGCACTTTAAGATTCTTTTAAATATTGATCGAAGAAATATTTAGTTAATGGGGAAAATTGAAAGAATGCCGTACTTAAGGATTGTTGGATCGTAGAACTGTTGGATTATGTATGATTATAGAGATATTGGGCGTAACAATATGCATTTTATGGGGAAGACTGTATGATTGTACGATTGTATGACTGTTGGATTGTAGGACTGTAGAACTGCTGGACTGCAGGACTGTGGGGCCGTATGATTGTAGGGCTGTAGGCCTGTAGGATTCTCGAAATATTTGACCATGCTTTTCCTATATTATCAAAGTAGAGCGTAATTACTGTCACGTTTTCATAATTTATCGATAGGCAAGAGCGTAAAGCGTTTGTTTAAACAAAGAACAGTTGTTGCTTTTCTTAAACAACGTTAAGGGTTACAGCAACAGCTGCAGCTTAAAAACTGTCTTAACTCATGGTTTCCCACGGGGCAGAGGCGTTGAGTACACACACACACACACACACACACACACGTACAGTCAAGAATGTACACATTGTTGGCAAGAGAGCGCACATTGTTGACTTTGGCTTTACAGTTCAATATTTATTTTCGCGATTTTCACGCTGTGCAGCAAAAAGATTGCCTTTGCCACAAAAAAAAAAAAAAATTAAAAAAAAAGGAGAATGAAGAAAGAAGAAGCTTTAGTTGGCAACGTTGCCATTGGTTGCACATCATTGGTCTCTGCTGCTCAGGGTGCTTATGGATCTTCTGCTCGTAGTTTCGCCCAGTTTCTTCTCGTACCATGTGGACACAATAAACAAACGGACACATGCATTAGTTGAGCTTAAATGTCGTTGTCAGTTGTGTCCTGTGTCCTGATGATGATGCTGCTGCTGCTGCTGCTGCTGCTGTTGCTGTTGCTGTTGGTCTTACTTCCTGTCTCTCTCAATGTCCCACTGTGAGCTGTGCTCCATTCGGTCCCCTTAGCAGGGCCCAATTGTCCCTGCTTTTCCTTTACTGTTGCCATGTTAGTTGTGTGTGTATGTGTGTGTTGCCATTGTGTCTGCAGGTGTGCGCGTCGCAAAACTTGTTGACCAAACTCAAAGATAAACACACACAAAACTGTGAAACTTTCGCCCCGTTTTCGCCATCAATGAAAGTGTTGGACCCGTGCAAACATTGTCCAGCCGAAATAAGCATTATATACAATTTTCGAAAAAAATACTTTCAACTGAAAGCGAAACGAAAGAACCAGAACGAACATAGCCAACTAAAAAGTTCTCGTCTGATATATAAGTAGCTTCAGCTACTTTACTGTTTCAACCAGAAAACACACAGCAGAAAAAAAAATCCCAAAGCCGACATCAAAAATATAAAAATAAACCGTTTTTTCTATTAAATTTTAACTTTGACCCGTGTTTGCTGAAAGACCCTTTAAAAGATATAAATAGAAAATCTATTTCTGCGTAGTTCTTGGTCGAATTATTATAATTAATTATTATTATAATATGTATAAAATCGTGTATAAAATAATTAGATTATGAAAATATTTAAATTTATAATAATTTTGTGTAATTGAAAATTTTGTAAAATATTTATACAAAATATTATAATTAATTCTATCTTTCTCTCTGTATTTTTTATAATTACTTCAAAAATAATTGTTTTCTTTACATTTCGTAACTTGAATGAGAAAACCTAAACTATTTGAAGTATTTTATACTTTGTATTGAATAGTTTAAAACATTATGAATACGGCTAGAATTATACATTAAAACCATTTACTCGTTTTGTGTAAGTGTAGCTACAAGAAACGCTGGAAGCGCACCTTGAAGCAAAACAAGACAATATCTACACTTTCCCCATTCCGCAACTGCCGCTCCTCGCAGTGCCCGGTCGTCGGCTTGGCGATTTATTTGCATGTGCGCCTATAAATTCGTAATAAAAACTGCAAACGACCAAAAAGGCTGGCAATGCCAACCCTAATACAGTCATCAGCGAAAGGGTATAACACACAACCCCCAACATCCAAACCCCGATCCACAACCACCAACATCCAAGCCTGTTGTCAAGCCTAACCCCACAAAGTGTTTGTATATGTCTCAAGAAACTGTATGGGAGAGACAATCAGAGTGGGAGTAGGAGTTGCAGGGTTGGGGGGAGTTACAAGGCGTAGACTGGGCCGGAATGGGCTGCTTGGTTGGTATGGTTGGGTTGGCTTTTGTTGTAACTCATTTGACATTATTATGTGCGCTTTTTATGGCTTCCAAGGCTCAACGTGGGTCTCAATGCCGGCGATGGAGCAGCCTCTGCCAATTTTCCTGCTCCAGATGTCTAGGAGCAGCGCATCACACGCACATCAATAAATTTCCATGTGTCTCTTTTGGGCGTACGTGTGTGTCTGTGAACCGGGGGCTTGGCTTTTGTTGTAAAGTCCTTCACAAAGCTATGGGTAATTATTATTTTGGTTTATGATTTGAGCACTTTTCGTGTGAGGCATCTTTAGAATTTTGTTTATTACGCCACAGCGGCGAGCTTAGCCCAATGTGTTTGCCTTCACCTTCACCTTTGCCTTGACATTAAATTTTAACTTGATATTTTTGTGCGTGTGTGTGTGTGTACCACGTACGTGTGTTGTCTGTCTGTTTTTTTTTTTTTTTTTTTTTTTTTTTTTTCTAAAGTAGGTTGCTTCTTTCTCTTCCCCCCCCCTGCCGCTTCCAACAATTCAGCAAAGGCAACAGGCGTTACCGTTTCATCTAACGTCCAATTTTGCTGCATTTTGGCAGTGTCTTTTAACCCCTGCACAATATCGGCAAGCGCACGCACCGTAACGCGGTTACCAAGGGCTGGCACTTCAACATCGGTGAACAACGTGGCTTGCCCCTTATCCAACAACACATACCCATGCACCACAGGCGTAATTTCCATTTGCGGCACACGCAAATTCAACAACCACGAAACGCTATCTGGCTGGGTCAAAACCACGCCTTTATCCGCCATCCCAATCAAATCCAGCTTGGCGGCCACGTCCACACCCGCATATTCCAGCGCATGTTCAACCGCCTTATATTTGGGCACATCCTTACGCCCCCATGCGGTATCAATCGGGTTATGCACCACAGGGCTCAGCTTTACCCCCGCATCACGATATGGCTTTAAATCAGCCACCGTATGCAAAAATGGGTCATACCCCACAACGCCTAAATCCTTGGCATAAAGGGCGGGCGTCACATCGCTGTCATCGCCAATAATCTCAAACAACGCGCTGTCCACCTGCGCGCGGGATGACAA
>JBANCZ010000661.1:0-31186 GCA_037040025.1 Sphaerogastrella javana | reverse complement strand
ATAATAAATATAAAAAAAAACATTATTATTAAAATGTCAGATTAGCAATTTATTTCCTTTTATTCGACTTACTTTTGTTTGCGGTGTTCATAATTTATTTTATAACAGGTTTAAAGGTTCTTTGTTTACTATACGATTGCGATTTTATGTTTAGCGTAATATGGCAACGCTTAAACTTGAAATATCGATTACAGAAATACCATCGATAAGTACACTAACTTGCGCTCATGTTTAAACTATGTTGGCGAAAAGTTGCCGATTCGTTAACATTTCGAAAGGATTATTTCACCAGTATAATATTGCATTAATTTCGTGAATATTTGTGAAATTAATACAAAATAAAAAAGAATAATTGAAATCATTTAAATACTTTAAATTTTGCTGTGTCTGTGTGACATTTAAGCAGTTGTGCAGTACACTGCTTGTTAACAGCGTTGTAAACTTTATAACCAGAGAAGTCTCAGGCCAAGCAGAACTATGCTCTTACACTGCTTGTGAATATGTGTAAGCAGAGCTGTTGTAGGTGCGAGCACTGCTTCAACTGCTTACATAAATTTTTTAAAATTGGAAGGAAATAAAAAACAAACCAAATAAAATTGAATACACAATAACATGCGAAAGTTAAACAAATTTGAATAAACGATTGAAATGCCTATTGCATTGTTTATATTTACTATATTGAAATGGCAAGACAGATCATTTGATGGTTACATGTGTATATTGTAATATATGTTATATATCCACAACATGCAATATGGATAAATACAAGTACAATCGTAGCAGGATAATAATAATATAATAATAAAATTGCTAAATCTACGCATTTCTTGACATTTTCTTCAACCAAAACTCTTCCAACTGACGACGGATTTCTGGATCCGGATGGAGTTGTTGTAGTACATATTCGCCATGGAGTTTCATGAATAGCGAATAGACGGCATAAGAAATATAGAGAATCCAGACTGCAAAATTATTATAATAATAATATTGTATAAATATTCAAAAGGAACCATTAATTGAATGATGCAATTTAGTTACTTACACTGAGCAAAAATAACGATTGTTATTTTAATCAATAGATTGTCGGGACCATCAATTGACAAGGTTATAAAGAAAATCACAATGTACATGCAGAGTATAAGGATTATAGCGAATCCGTATATCACTAGCCAAGGCAGCAACAGCATAAAACGTTTCTGTGTGGGTGAGATAGATAGATAGATAACAAATTAGTATAGACTAAGAAAGAGACAGAGAGAGAGAGAGAGAGAGAGGGAGGTAGATGTAAGTGCGCATTACGTGTTTGGTGCCAATGATAAGCAGAACCGATGCCATGAAACTGAGCAGAATGAGAGCGAATATGAATGCACACGCAACGCGAACAACTAGAAGAGAAAAATAAGAGAAAGATAGAGAGAGAATTTAATAAACAAATCTGTGTTTTTAACTATTGAATAAACTTACCTTTTAGCATTATGTTGTAATCATAAACATCGCTCGAATAATGAGAGCTCACCGATGCAGCTATCTCCTTGGAGTAGTACGCCGCAACACATACGACCGTGCTCAGAACAAAGGACAAGGCAACGCCGACCCAGCCGATGACAATACCGGCGGTGCGGAGTTTCATGTGAAAGAAAGTATGGAGCATTTCTTCGATTTTGCAGCAGCCAAGCAAGCCAGAGATAAGAGCTAAATAAATAAAAAAAAAAAATATTAAATTAATGAAAAATGTGCAGAATCGCAATACACGCACACACTCACAGACTCCTACACACCTACAAATATGCCTGAGATCGAGAAAATTCAGCCACTGTCGACTGCGTCGCAGATGAAAATACACCACCGAATGACTGGGAGCAGAGGAGTTGTAATGCTATATATATGGTATATATGCTATGCTGTATATGCTGTGTTTTGTTTACCTCACGGCGTTGCCAGATGCTTTGAATACGTTCAATTTGTTTCTATGTTTGTGTAGTGTTTGTTAGTGTGTAATGTGTAAATGTATTAAAAAATACCAAAAATACCAAAGCCATGTTCGATAGTAATCAGCAGAGCAAATATGTTTTATCATCAATCATATTTGATCTAGTAAATATACTAAATCATGCATTAATCCACGTGTGTATGTGTGCAAACGAATAGAAGAATAGAAGAATACCAAAATAGATGAACAAGCCGAATAGCTGAGAATTAGTTGGATCAAGCCCTTGCAGCAGGATGAAGGTTCAAGTACCGGGATTTGAACAAATAACTACAGTCGACTCTCGATAATTCGAACCTCCAAGGGTCCTTAAAAATACTTTGAATTATCGAATGGTTTGTGTTCTATAAAGTTTTGTAGTGAACTAGTGTTAGCTTCGAATTCGCTTCGGTTTGAATTATCGAAAGTTTGAATTATCGAGAGACGACTGTAATAATTTTTGTAACAACAATAATCGCAGTATATTTTTTAGATTGAATTTTGATTATTGTTACATTACAATTTGCATAAATACCCCAACAAAAGTATATATGGTACAGCAGATAGTATTATTTTTACACATTATTATGATCTTGCAATCAATTCCCTCCCCAGGGATAGGCATACAAAATATTAGAAAAAGGTAATTGGAAATTAACAAAAAGGCTCTGAAAATGTGCTTCAATATTTTCCCTTTTGTTTAAACAATGTAATCTGGTAAAATTGTATCAATAATTTAAATGGTATTGCAATATGTCAAACTTTGATTTTCGATTGAAATTTCGATTATGGTTCTTTTCATTATTTATAAACAATATATTTTATACGCAAATCACATTACAATAAGGCAGCTGCCAGTAGGAATAGTATATGTATAAATCATGAATATTATGATGATATGACATACGTATATACTCCACGGGAAGGTCGATACTTAAAGCGAAGACTAACTAATGCTTATGAGAAACCATGTGGAAATGCAGACCTCTTGTTAATGGAGCGTTGGCATTATACTGATGACTCCGATTGTGCGCTCTGATCAATGAGTATACTCAGATATGCATCTAATCACACCATCTCAAATACCCTGCGACGCAGAAGTCATTGTCATTAGACGGGTCAAAAGTTAGAACTCGGTTTTAGTACAGTACAATGTTCGACCTGACCAGGTACTATTTACGGGTTGGCTACTACTATGGCCGTGCCATAGGAGCAATTAATTTCGAGATTGATATGCGAACGGGACGGGCCCGATTAACTCGCAGTGCCGCCATATATGCCATTGTGGCCAATGTGCTGACCATAGCTGCTCTGCCTTTTTTGAATGCCAAGGAGCTGGTGCGGGCATTCTGGGCACGGTCGGGCCAGGTGCATGAACAACTTTTCCTATGCGTGCTCGGTGGACGTGTGCTGTGTGTGGTGGTATCCCTGTGCATACGCTGGCGTCAGCTTCCCGAATTCGTGGAGGTTGTGAATACGCTACAACGCCTGGGCAGGCAAAGGCCACATGTGATGCGATTGTGGCGACGTGGCGTCATTAGCAAAATAACGAGCGTTATACTCTCTGAAGTCTTTCAGCTGCTAATCGGCGTTGGGCTTCTCTGGGAGAATCTCACTGTGCGGTTGCTCATCAGCAATGTGGTCTTTTACGGTACAACGACCCTGTTGAACATTCTTGTGTCGCACTACTACTTCGCGCTCCTCAATATCTATGGACACTATAGACTGCTACTCGAGGAGCTTGTCGTAATACTGGGAGAAACAGCCGAATTGCGAGAGGAGGTTGGACGAGGTGTTCTATCAATTAAGTGCGGCGATCTGGCTGAACGACTGCAGCGCATAGCCAAGACTCAATACCAGCTGCAAGCCGTAGTGAAGAAAGTGACCCATCTCTGTGGTCTTCCAACGGCATTCATATGCTCAAGTTACTTCATGTCGCTCATAGCCCTCATCTATTTTGTGTTCTCCGAGTTCTCGGAGTCAACGGAAGTGTGGAGCTTCTGGGGCATGGTTCTGGTGCTCTTCGAATTTGTTTTCTATTTTTTAGACATACACATAACAGTGCACATCATCTACGCTATAATGGAGGCGCACGCGGAGATGGTCGGACTTCTGCAACAGCAGGCACTGATTGACCAGGGATTGGACAAGCGTCTGGAGGCAGCTGTAAGATTAATGACCAACCAATTCTATTTGAACGTATCTGAATTTATATTGTATATTTTTAGTACGAGAGTTTTAAACTGCAATTGATTGGCATTCCGTTGAAGATCTCTGTGCTGGGTCTTTTTACACTGCAAAAAACAAATCTGGTTGTCATGGCCAGTTCGGTGGTACAAAATTCCCTGGTTCTTGTTCACGATGATATCAAAAACAAAGGACAACCTGTATGTGACTAAATAACCGTGAAAAATTATTAATTCCTAAACTGTCCAATGAAATAATATTGTCTAAAAAATTACTAAAAAATATCTAGATTCAACCAGTTATATTTATTTATGGTGTTCTATAGATGGGACGTGTATTGTTACAAGCCTAAACGTTTTAGGGTATTATAAGTATACCATTATTAGTATAATTATAGCTCTGACATTTTTTTGTACTAGTGTTAGATTTATTATTGGATCTACTACTTATTGTATTAACTGCGTAGGGTCTACCTATACTACAGGCTAAAGTCTACCGAACAATAGGTGCCGCTATCTACCTAAAACAGCTCTGAACTCAACTTTGTACTCAAATACATATTAGTTGATAATCAAATACAATAATACTGTGCAATGCCTTCGATTGTCAATATTTCTATAATATGGCAACACTGTATATTTACAAAATACAGAATCCTAAATGAGTATACACAAAGCCATATGATATGTATGGGTGTGTGTGAGTGTGAGTGTGTGTGTGTGTGTGTGTACATCATTTCCCACCCTATGAATTCATGCGCACTCCTTCACCTCGACGATGGCAGCGCATATTCCCAGTATGAAAACATTTTATACGTATATCTCTATATTTCTTAATGAAATTTTCACAGTTGATACTTACGGTGCTATATTATAGAATAATTTAGTTAGATTGATTAAAAGTTCGCTAAATTTAATTATTTAAAAGGCCCTGAAATTAGATGCATGGGATTGGGAATAATATTCGAAAGGTTATGTTTTGTGTGTATATCGAAATACCTGAAATGTGTATGTAAGAAAACAAACAAAAGGCTTGGTCTTTGCATAGTTGAGTTTTGATTGCTATGTATGTTTGTTCCGATTTGTTTACCAACACAAATCCAAGACGAATATCCAAATTATAGATGCTGCAGGACCTGTTGCTGCCTTTGCGAAGTTTGTGCTCAAGAAGAACAAATTCTGTAACAAGAACAGAACGTTAAAGATATATGACTGCAAGATTTAAACATGGTATACGAGTATTTATATGCTTTTGATATCGTAGCTAAAATAGTGTATAAAAGCAGTCCGATAAATGTATACGGTTGCTGAAAAGACAATCCGGGATGTTCCGAACTTACCCCATTTGAGGTTGCCACTGATAATTGAACGAATAATTAAAACAATAAATTTGTATAGTTCAAGATAAAATTTGCATTTTCAAAGCAATAACGTTCAGCTTTAGAACATATACTATATGCAATATTACAATACTGGATACCTGCCTAGGTTTTCAGGGAGATGTATAGATAGGCAATAAAGCATGATCAATGGTTATACACATTCGGGACTCAACTACTCCATCAAAACCTTTGGACCTTTAAAAGCATAGCTTTTGAAAATCTTTCGTTAATAAGCGCATTGAATTCATGGATTTAATCCTACCGATCGTTTCTCATAATATTTAGTTCACTAATTAAATTCAAGTATGCAAAGAGTAACAAAAAAAAAAACACTTAGCGATAACAATTGACCGAACATAATATATGATATAACTTCTAACAGAAAGCAAATCTTGTTTAAACACTAAAACGTGCGGCATCTGAGTATGCTGCACTATGGGTTACCCTCTATTTAGTGTTATTTTTAAATACTTTAATTTTAATTTCTAATAAGTCAATGAAAATGTTATGCACCATTATAAAAATAAAAAAAACTAATAAAATAAAATCTATTTACAAAATTAAAATTTGATGAATCACTGCGAAACTCATTATACCCCATTATTTGGACCAAAGTATAGTCGACATAAATAACCCGAATCAAGGCAAAACTGAAATGAACTGCCCTGGCTGATGGACATATGGACAGACGGACAGATGGACAGACGAACAAACGTACAAATTGAAGCGACATTTGAACGCAGGTTAGCCGCAGATCGAGAGGCTTTCGAAAATATCAAAACATTTTGTCGACAAGCACCGACAGAGGCTGCCTTCTGCCTTTTCATAAGTTTATATAATGTTGAATGTTTTTTTATTCAACTCTTTTTGTTTTTTTTGTAATTCGTTCATCTTATTGCAACAAATGAACAGATTTGATTTAGACGCATATACATGCTTAACTCAATAATTTGCTGAAAACCTTTAGAGGGTAACAGAAGGGCTCAGAGGAGTCTGGCTAGCTAGTCGTTAATGGTTTGTTTTATTAATTTTTTAGACCCTGTGTTAAAAAAAAACACAAGAGGGTCTATTATTATTGCACAAAGCGGCTTAATTATAACAGGCAGAAGGGAGCGCGGCATACTCCATAAAGTATATATATAAAGTCCAAGATCAGGAGGAGAAGGTGAGTCGATAGAGTAATGTCCGTCTATCTGTCCATCTGTAAAGATTCTCAGATTTCGAAAACTATTATATAACACCTAGAGTATTCATGTTTGACACGAACACTCCTTCTTTTGGTTTGCAGGCAGATCATTTTCTTTTTCCTATTTTGGATACCTGCTCCAAATATAAAATAATATCCAGATCTGGTGCTATTTTGGAGCTACAATGTTGTGCTCCGTCATTTATGTGCATAATTACTTTACACACATAATTTTAATAGAATACCGATTAACGATATCGATTATCAATATTACTTATACAAAAATATTTTCGATAATGCTATACAGCTCCAAATATATTGATACTGCATTGTAATGTTATACTACACTGAATATACTATACTGACCTTGAAATACTATAAGAAAATACTACAAGAAATACTATTCCGTACCGAAAAAGCTAATCTTAGGGTCTCTACTAATGGACACCATCCCTACTGCTGAATATTTTGTAATAGAAAATTTTCAATTTTATTTTGACATAGAACTGCTACCGATCAAGCCAGAAACAAAGTTATTCATAGAGTAGCTAGACCTAGCTTCGTTGGAAGATAAACGATCGGAGATGATTGGTGGACGATGATCGATTGAAGATGAACGATAGTAGATGAGCTTCTATCATAGAGCGTTGAGAGCTTTAGCTGCTCAGTGGTTGAACGATTGAGCTACAGAATGATGCTGCTGCTGCTGCTGCTGCTGCTGTAATTGTTGCTGTAATTGTTATTGTGTTTATTTGTGAATGAGCAGAACTGATTAATTACGTAATTCGTATGAGTGCATCTCGGTTTGAATAATTGAAGTCGTGAGTGCCGGCAATCGAATCACTTCATCTCAAGCAACAGTCGATAGACAGCAGTCGAGCGGTAGCAACACGCTGTTTTAACGGTTCTCACGTTGTTTTAACGATTCTCGAATAAACAAATATTTCATAATAATAACAATTAACGATTAACAATAATCGATAACCAATAATTAACTATGCTTAGTCAGATGAGGCTGCTCTTAGCACTGTGCCTCGCCTGGCCAGCCTTGGCGCATGTGCGAATCTCTGAGCCGAGCAGCAGCCACAGGGTGCAACTGCAGCCCTGGCAGGGGCGCAACCAGAGTTACAACCCAGCGCAGCGCATGCCCCTAGAGCTCATCAACTATAGGGTATTGCCTGACCACTGTGAGGCCAGACAAGTCCAGCATGTCTACTTGATGCATTCGCACAATGGCAGCCTGTTGGAGCAGCTGCATGTGAATCACCTGCCGCGCACCGCAGCCACACAATATGCCACGATGCGTGACCTTTGCCTGGACGCGCAGGGGCTGCCCGTGCGTCAACTGTGTGCCAGGGTCAATGGCACTGTCCAATGGCAACTGTTGCCGTCTAACTTGAGCTGCGGCGCCGGCAATGCGCTCAGCCAGCAGCTGCATCAGTTGATCCGGGAACCGGTCATGTGGACCAGGGTCAGGGCCTTGTTGAGTCAGGGACATGGTCAGCTAGAAGCCGTTGATATCTATAGCATTGCACGAATGTTTGCCTCGCTGGTGCTTGGTGAGGGAGAGCCAGATGCAGCGCTGAGTGGGGAATTGATTGCCATTTGTCAGCAGATCATGTCCAGCGATGGCCAGGTGTTGCGTCTTTCCGCACAGTTGAATGCAACCAATGCGCTGCTGCAATCGTTTGAGGATTACATGGATGCACTGCCGCAACAGCTGGTGCCCCGAGAGAACTGTGGCAAGACTGTAACAGAATGGACAACTGATGACAGTGCCGCTGCTGCAGATGAGGTACAAATCTCCAACTATGCACACATTGGTGTTCAGGCCTTTATGTCCCGCAATCTGAGTGTGTTCTATGTGAATCCGGCGTGTGATAACATCACTGGCATTGCCATATATGATGCAGCCGCTGCTGATAGATTGCCTGCAGTCCATGGCTTTTGGTATAGGTGGCTGCACGCGCACGTCAAAGTGGAGCAACTGCAGCGGGAGTCGGCACTGATGACGGCAGCCCTGGTGCCCGCACAGCTCTGGCAACAGCTGCAATATGGTGGCGCCTCATATTTGGTATTCAAGGTCTACGCCCATGATGCGCTCTTCGTGGAGCGGTGGGTGCAGCGCACCAGGCGTCCATTGGAACAGGTGCTGGCCGTGTCCATACCAGGCATCTCAGGTAAGCTGAAATGGCAATCGATAGTGAATATGTAATGCATCTGTTTGGTGTTGGTAGCCAACGCTTTGCCGGAGCCAGTGCCCTTTCTGCTGCGCAAATCCCATACAAATTCCAGCGCAGGCCACTGTGGCTATTGGAACTACGATACATGGTTGGACACGGGCATCGCTACGCACCACAACAACATCAACAACAGCAGCCTGAATGGCCACATAGTGCTCTGCCAGACGCAGCATTTGACGCAGTTCTCATTCCTTGTTGGAGCCAGCTATCAACAGCAGCAGGCGCCACTGCAGCCGGGGCAATTGCAGCATGAGCATTTACTGGATTTGGTTACCTTTGTGGGATGCTGTCTGTCCCTGTTTGGACTGCTGGGCATCTTCCTAACGGCGGCACTGGTATCCAAGTGGCGGGAGCAGGCCTCCACCAAGGTGCTGTTGCATCTGTGCCTGGCTCTGGTGGTGCAGCTGGCTTTGTTCGGGTTTTTCACGGGTGGCTACTGGTCGGAGCGTTTGAGCCGTGAATGGAACTGGAATCTGTGCCTTGTTTCTGGATCCGTTTTGCAGTATACGGTGCTGGTTGTGTTCAGTTGGATGCTGATTATAGCATTCCTGCAGTTTCAGCGTTATGTTACAGTCATAGGCGTGGCACGCCCACATCACTATATACTCATCTCGGCCATTATGGCCTGGTCGTTGCCGCTGCTGCCAACATTGTTGGTGGTATTCTTCGATGGCGACTGCTATAGGCCAACGCGGCTGCATATTGAGCGAGAAACTATCCTATGCTATCCCTCTGGCTATGGCCTTGCTCTGGGGGTGGTTCTGCCTATTGCTCTGGTAACTATTGTGAATGCACTCATGATGATGTGCATCATATGCAGTATCTATAGGGTCTTGAATCCACGACGTCGGCTCATTGTACAGCAGTTGCGGCTGTCGGTGCTGCTCTTCTTCCTGCTGGGACTCACGTGGATCTTTGGCCTGTGCAGCTATATGCAATTGGGCATTGTGTTCTCCTATCTGTTCTGCCTTACGGCCACGCTCCAGGGATTTGTTCTCTTCGTCTACTTTGTGCTCTTGAATCCTGTGAATCGACGTGGCTGGCTCATGTTTATATGTCCCAGCAAAGCGAATTTGAGTGTGCCCAAGCCCAAGGGGGATCTACACTCTCTGACTACATCTTCGACCAACTTCTCCAAGAGAATATCATCATCTAATGTGAGCAACTGAATAAATCGCATGGCTAGCAAAGCTTTCAACCTTAGACAATGTATGTGAACTCAATAACCGTTTGCTTTTTATTCAATTTCCACACTTCAAAAGGCCATTGGGAATTTTAGCAAGAAAACGAACCGCTTTCTTATAATTTAATTTTAAAACCATTGTGCAGAAAACATTATATTTTAATTCATTCAAATAAATACATCATATTAAACTTTTAATTTGAAGCAATTTCTAAATGTAAATAAAGACAAATATATATATTGCATGTTAAAATTGTAAAGAGCATTAGTCTTCCAATGTGTATAAACATAATGAACGTTTGCTTTTTATTCAATTTCAGCACCACGATGGCCATTGGAAATTTTAGCAAGAAGCCGAACCGCCTGTTTCTTATTCAATTTTAAAACCATGGTCAGTTTGGGAAGCACTGCAAAAAAAAGCATATTTTATGAATTCATTTAAATAAATACACCAAATAAAACTATTTATTTTAAGCAATTCGTATATATAAATATAAACCAGAATAAATATTTCATTTTAATAAATTACTAAGCGCAAGTTAAGGAATTGGAATTTTAGCGAGAAGCCGAACAGGTTTCTTATTATTTAATTTTAAGTTTTGGTAGCACTGCCAAAAATAATGTACAATTTTATAACAAAATTTTAATAAATTCATCACATAAAACTCTTAATTTTAAGCATTTATGTAGCGAAAATAGAAAATATAAATATAAGTTTTGAGCCGTAGTCATTTGATTCACATCATTAAGCCGGCTTACAGTTTGAAATGCATTGTGCCATTTCATTCAAACCGTGAACCCACTTATGCATTTTTTTTGCCGAATCAAATGAAAATCAATGAATCACCCTAAAATTTAACATTTTTATGGGTCTGTTAAGCATATTTACATGCTATAAAATCCGTTTTTATCGATTGTGACTAGTAGAGGAATTCACAATAATAAATATACAAATACAGTTATGCTTATCGCTCATACGCACTGTGCCATAAAAGTGAGCTGCAGCCGAATGAGTCAAATGATAATTATAGAGCATAAAATTTAGATATAAATTTATAATCAAATTTAGATAGTATTGCTGCTGATCTTTTAACTCACGCCCTCGACGATTCACCTTTTATGGAAAATGTAGTGCAATACTGCGATGGGGATTGTTTTGTTGCTTGCCCGGTTCGCCCGCTGTGCGGTTGTTTGAATGTCTGAATGTCCGGTTGTCCGGTTGTCCGGTTATTCGGTTATTCGGTTATTCGGTTATGCGGTTGCTGTGAATCGTCGTTTTCCGTGCCATATAATTTATGGCTTCTAAATTATGTAAATGATATGACAAACTTAATTTTGGTGAATGTATTTCTGTATTTCTGTATTTCTGAATAGTTACGATCGCTGCGTGGCTATTTTTTTTTTTTTATATTTTTTTTTTGCTTTTGCTTTTGTTTTCATTCCGCCATCTCGAGGCTGATGCTAAATACTAAATTTAAAAACTAAAACTAAGGCTAAAAACTAAAACTACAACTAAAAAGGCCGTAAACTAACACACTCTCACACCACAGCAATGTGGCTAGAATTCGGCACAAATTGGCTTCAAATTAAATTAGAATAACGATGAGTTCCATGCGTTGGATATTTTGTAGTTGTTGTTGTTGTTTGTTGTTGCAGAATGTAGTATTAAAATAACATTAAATTATATAACAACCAGTAGGATTATAACAAATTAACCTCATTTACTGGTTGCCAATCCGCTGCTCACCAAGAACGGCATTCCACAGTCGAGCTCCCCTCATTTGAATAACAGACGATGCCGACAAATCGATGATGACCGCTGAATGGTGAGTGCTGATTGTTGAGTGCTCAGTGCTGATTGCTTCTGGTGACGCCTTGAAGCCATCGATGCATTATATCAAGCCAATGGAACACCTCATCTTCCATTATCAGCGTCGTATCAGCAGCAGCCGCAGCGGAATGTATGAGGTTCCGGGTACAACATCCCTGCCCTCCGGCAAGAAATTCATCGCATAATTCTTTGGCGTGGGCGTATTGGGTGGCACCGCATACTCCAAGCTCCTCTGTGATGCAGCTCCAACGATGAGCGGCCTATAAGGTTGCTGCTGCTGCTGCACTTCCGCTCTGCCCTTATGCATTTGGGCACGTTCTCTATCCGCCTGCTGGAAACGCTGCCAGTGGCCCAGCACAATGCGACGCAGTGCAGCCATGGCACTGGCATTGGGCACATTGTAGTAATAGGCCTGACCCTGTGACTGCGACTGAGACTGTGACTGAACCTGTGTCTGTAACTGTGACTGGCCCTGCCTCTGTTGCATCGTCGTCTGTCGCTGGAACTGTGGCGACTGCGCCTGACGCGTTGCATATCCCACATTGCCCGCATAGGCCAGGCTGAGAACAGATAAAACCTGAAAAATTATTATTATTATTATTATTGTTATTATTATTATTATTATTTGATTAGTATCGTCGTCGTCGTCGTCATCGTCGCTAAAATATTATTCAACTTACACAGAGACACGTCCTGTACATGATACACTTCTTTTACTTCTCCACTCGTTGCGTATTGTTTAAGTTTGTCAAACCGCAAAAGAGTTTAGTAGCAGTCTTAGTTAGTATACTTGTTAATCGGCACACGCAGCTCTGCCCTGCCCCGGTCTCAGTCTTTAGAAGCTCAGCTACTAGAGCAGACTCGTTAGCTCAACAGCCGTTAGGCAACTGTTGAAACTTTTTGGTCGCCGCTCCCGAGCCAACTCGTTTCATGTTTTCATGTTTTCATGTTTTCAAGTTCAGGGGCTCACTCAACACACACGCATACACTTACAAATGCATTTACATAAATTTCTAAGCAAGGCAGCACCAGTGCTAGACACCAACCATCACCATCACCAACGCCATCTCCATCTCCATCTCCATCGCCATCTCCCATCTCCCATCTACGACTTCCGCTGCCCCTCAAACGTTGTTCGACTCGTCAGCTCTTCAGAGTTAGTGACTGTCGCTATATTTTTAAAAGCTAATACATTTTCTCAGCTGGCAGCGCGTCACGTGATTTATGCAAATGCAAAAATAGATTCTACCGCCATGAACACATTTTAACCATTTTGTAGTCAGACCCTGTCTTTAAATAACAAAAAAAGGTCTTTTAAATTTGGACAAAGTCGATTCGTATATAACAAGTAGAAAGAGGGTTTGCAGGACTTATAAAGTATATACGTTCTTGATCAGAATGATAAGCCAAGTCGATTGAGGCATATTTGTCGATTTATCGGGTGTTTGAATACATAGATTTCGGATGCGGTAAGAGCTAAAGTATTCATATTTTGACTGAGCATTTCTTTACTGTTCAGGAAGATGAAATTTTTTTTTTTCAAATTTTGGATGTCTACCTCCGCTTGCCTCCAATTAAAGATCCCTTAATTCCATTATGTCAATACAGGCAACATTTTAAGGCTAGAACCTACAACAAATGCATAACATTTTTATGGCATATATATGCAGAATTATATTGTACACCTACTTTGTTTATCAATTATCGATCACCGACTATCGATAGCAGCTCTCGATATCACCTATCAAAATCTTTTACCGTATATACTGTACAACACCGATAATATTATTATATTGTTTACGCGCTGAGTGAAACTCTCCTAAACTCTCGGGCTATCCACTCAAACAGTTTGCTTACTGTGGGGCACCGTCCCTACCATTGTATTTTGCACTCGTTCTACCACTTTCAGCTGAAATTGATCTTGTTTTGTGTTTATGCTCTTAACATATTTGTTTCTTTCTGTTATCAATTGAGCACAATCGATCAGAGCAGACGTAGCTAATTCCCAGCGCACAATGCGAACTATAACAATAAAATTTTTTGTAAATTTTCACAGCTGCAGTTTATATCTAAATCTTTAGATCTACTATTTTGACAGCAACTAACAGCTCTGGCTGTGCTTAGACAATGAGGCGACTGCCGATGGTGTGGCTGCTGCTACGGCTGTGACTATCCATAGCACAATAATTATGCAAATAAGTCATGATATATCGGCATATATCATTTGTTAGACGGCGAGCCTTTATGACGCGCATGTACATATTAATTTTGAACTCTTTGAAAATTTGCATAATATTTAGTTTCATTCAATAGACATGAGGTTAACACTCCCTTTGTAGGGTGTACACAATGGTCTCGACGATCGTTGAACAAGACATATGTAGTTTTATATTGATTTTTAATCGCCAGCTCTTTATGGGCTGGCAAACAAAAGCTGAATACAGCTTTTAATTCAGTTAATAACACTATGTATTCATTCATCTCACTCGTCTGAGTGTTCGCTTGACAACTCAAACTGAAATATGAGTGTATTTCATCAATATTGGTTATAACCATAAGCCAGTTATAATTATGCAAATCATATGGCCACATAATGATAGCTATTCATGCACTACCAGGTTGTTTGCTTTAAATATTATGGGCTTAAATTAGTCGATATGTAGGCTAGAATTAGTTGCTCCATTAATAAGTTGAAATCGAATACTTACGCTATTAACTTGTACGCTATTGTTTGGCTTTAAATGCTTTTAACATTTTTCTAAATACAAATAATTTATGTCGTCTTAATGGACTGCGATTAAACTGAAATAAAGCATTCTTAATCAACGTGACGATCATCTTACATATTTGTTAATCATGTCGTGTATCGTTTATATTGATGTATTAACTCGTTTTATTTCACAAAAATTATTCTAAGCTACAATGTAGCATTAAGATAAGTCTAGAAATACAATAGATATATCATGACTAATATGTTTCATTAGTACTTATCTCTAAATCTAATCCCATGAGTTTGCTTTTATTAATTTAAATTTTAACTTCATATTTGATGATATTTTACGATTTAAGCAAGCATTTATAATCATTTGAGTTAGGGTATATTTGTTTCACCTTGACAAACTTATGATATTAATCTAATTTATTTATTTCTTGAAGCTTGTTTGCTATTTTAACCACACCCTATATACCATATACTTTTTAGCATTTAATAACTACGTCAAACAACGAGTTTATTTTGAGATTCATTAAAATGAAACTAAAGCGTGTTTAATTGTATTGTTATTAAGGGGATGCACACTTTTCATTTTGAATAAACATCAAGTAAAAATATTTCACATGGTTAAATCATTATTTAAATTTTTTTAAAACAAAATAATAATGATAAAAAAATAGAAAGCGGAAGAATCACTTATAGTAATAGTAATCGTGCAGCTATCGATATTTGACGTGAGTTACAGATGTTGAAATATACTAATATATTTTAAATAATAATAGCTGTATAACCTTTATAAAATGAATGAAATAAACTATAAATTATAAATAAAATTAATTAAAAATAAATAAAATAATCTAATCTAAATCTAAATCTAATGCATTAAGATTATTAAATATTATGTTATTGGAATAAATTAATTATTATTATTAATAAATTAATGTTAGGTAAATAAAACACAGTTTTAACATGCACTAATGAAAGTTTTGAATAAATTAATTAAAATTGCAAATAATCAAATAAGTAAATTAAAATAATAAACACATGCATATCAAATTTTTTTTTGCAAATATGCTAGCAACATTATAAACAATTATTATTCTAACTAGCGAAATTGAACTCTACGTATATACCAAAGTGTGAATGTAAGCATTCATTCTGACATTTTCAGACCTGGCAAAATCCACAAATTAAACATGATGGTTTGCGGAAAGTCTACATTCCACATTTCACAGTCCACCGTCCTCAGTCCTCAGTCCTCAGTCCTCAGTCCTCAGTTTGCAGTCCACAGTCCAAAAACGAGGCCATCCATGCTTTGTGGTATCATGTTCGCGCCTGAGCAACTCATTAACCGGGCGCGAACAGCGTGACCAAGACGAAAGAGTGAGTAAAAGAGTGTGAAAAGTGTGTGCAAATCAGTTGGCCAGTGCCAAAGGCAAAGACGAAGGCAAAAGCAAAGGCACAAGCAATGACAAACGGAAACGGAAATGAAGCGCAACGTTAGCGTCATGCCATGACACTTAATTAAAACGCTGCATTGCAATTGATTCGAGCGAGTGAGCGAGTGAGTGTGTATCGTAATTGGAATTTTCCATCAGCTATCAGCTAGTATTGGTATTAATATGTATCGTGTTTTAGCATTGAGTGTGCAATGGCTTGTGAAAGTGTTATGAAAGCGTTTCAAACTCAATTAATTGCTATGTAAATATAAATTATTGATGCCATGCACTGAGTAGTTCAACGCGCATATACCCTGCGATTATTTTCCTTAGTAATCAGCAGCCTGGGAGTAAATCAAACGCGTTCTACTGCGTGCCATATTGATGAGGGTTCTTTGTTTGAATTTGCGATGGAGGAAGGGAGAGAGAGAGAGAGAAAGGGAAAGATAGAGAGATGGGGGACGAGCAGAGCTCATATATATTTCATGTGTTACACAAAGGGCGCATCATAATCATCATAAGGTTCAAGCTGTCCAGCTCGAACATACAATTTTATTTCATTTTATTTGATTTTTTGTTTTCTTTTTGTTTTGTTTCTCCTCTTTGTTTTGGTTTATTCTTTTACTTTAATTTTTTTTTTCGACTGCTATTGATGGTCGGAATCCATGGTCGAAATGTTCGCCTGGGCTGTTATGTAATGAGTTTAATGGGATTTTGAACTAAGACCAATTGAGCTGAGGCAGTTCCATGTTATACGTTTGCCATAAATATGATGGGCGCATTAAGCATGATATGGTAAGAATGGACAGACAGTGCATGTAGTATAGAACAGTGTATGGTATGAGGTATAACAAATTTAGTTATGTCTGACAGGAGCCTTAGCACGCTCATATTTTATGCATGACCAGCTCTAACTGGGTTAGACTGAGCTAAACTCAAGCTGAAATTCAACTCAACACGATGCGACTCAAACGATGAGTTGGGTTAAGCTGGAGTGAAACGCTTTCCAATTGACTAAGCACACTACTCATCCGAGTGCTCACGTGCGGACTGTGCACAAGGGTCAAGCCAGACAGAAAGACAGACAGACAGACAGACAGACAGAAAGATAGACATACAGATAGACGAATAGTCTGAAGGAGCACTTGTATTCAGTAGCTGTAAGAGCGGGTGTGGTCAAGTTGCGATTGCCATTTGCTGGGTGCGCCAAGACGTCATAACCAGCGGCTTTAATGAACTACAAGTTATCAGCTTGATCGAAATGGATTAATCGATTTTATGTTGCACTAACATGAAATGGTAGAAACATTCGCAGTTCCAAATGAAATATAACTTCGAGACGTACCAAAGAAACGTCGATAAGCTAATTAAAATGTCATAGTTGCAGCAATGGCTCAATCGGAAAAGTGTCAAATAATTTTTGGCTATAAAAAGTCCAAAAATAGAGCTAAATTGCCTTGAACTGTGCGGCGTGTGCATAATTAATGATGCTGCCTGTCCGTGAAAATCAAGAGATAGATAGAGAGAGAGAGGGACAGTCTCAGGTAAACATCATCATTCATCATCGAGTTGAACTTTTCAGTCGAACCTTTGACATTTCCATGCCAATGGGCATGACTCATTGTGCCAAGTGGAATTTGTGGTGTGGTCCACTTACAAATTGCAAATTTGCATATTTCATAATTTTGATGCGCTTTGTGCAGTAGTAACAAATACAAACAGATGCATATAGCAGGTAGTATATATATATATATGAATATTACGCTAGTCTCTGATGATGTATGCAAATTCAGTTCATTCATTTTGACGCAGCTCCCAAGGGGCATGTTAATGCGGCATTTGTTGCCAGCGGCTCAAACGCGCTCACTTGGCTTCAACCGACTCCACGACCGAACCGACTTATGCATAAATACATGAAATATGCAAATCCCGAATACTCGTTGACTGAACAGCAAATAGCAGCAGCGCCACCGACAGCAGTAGCTCTAGTCTATTCAAACAAACAAATATATAGAAAGGGTGTCCCAAAATGAACGCAAAATTTTAAATAAATAGAAAACACAGTGTTTAGGTTTTCGATTGTAAGTTTTTTATTGAATTAAAAAGTACATGATATAGGGTTATTTATGGAATACAACATTAGGGAAATGTTTTTTTTTTATACACATATCAACTTGCTTTTGAAATTTTTGAATGACCATATGAATTTAGTTGATTCAGCGTTGAATATGCTCCTTTAATGTACATCTGTTATAAGCTTATTAACATACACCTGAGATTTCAAATAAGCCCAAAAAATGAAATCTTATAGTGTGAAATCACACGTTTACAGTAAAACAATTATTTCGAGACATTTCGTATAAAATATTCGAACTACGGCAGATGTCATTCATTACTCTTGAATTTTTGAGCAGCCAATACTCTACTGAATTCAAATCTTGCATTTATTTAGAGACACCCTATATATTTTTGTATATATATGTAGAAATATACTCGCATTTATCGCATACACGTGCAGTTGTATATAATGTACTATTTGGCAATTTATTTCTGCACACTTCCACTCGCTTCCATCGAACATTGGAGCTGAAGTTCGGTATTCTCTTGAGTTCATGTTTGGGGCCCTTGCGTATTTGAATTCTGTTTTACTTCACTACGCCAAAAACTTGTCCATTTGAAATAGGAAAACTTTTTCCACTGACTGTAATAAACTTTTCCATCCATATGTATATGTGTGTACCAAGTTTTCGCACACCTTAGCGGCTTAAAGCTTACTTCGATTTTCTTTAACGTAATAATGATGAAAGCAAATGATGAGTGAAAATTGAAAATACTCTCTGTGCAGACTTTGATCTATGAATTAAAATTATAGGGTATACATTTTCTATTTATCTATAAATGTCCTTATATATTGAATAGTTATTTAACACAAAATTAATATAGAATAAGATTTGCATGATTAGCAACCTGTCTGTTCCCTTAGTTCGTACTTAAACGCTGTTCCATACTAGAGTTTAGCAAGGACATAAACCTTAAAGTAATAATCATGTGATTGTGTTTGCATAGACAAGATTATAATGAATTCGATTGTCCCCGCCTGTAGCCCCTGGCGTTGAAATGCTGCTCGTCAACGCCTTTATATGACACCAATTAGTGTCGTGGGTTCTAAACTCACAAGGGAGACAAAATGAATGTACTTAGAGTTGCTGTTGCTCTAAATCAAATAAATATGGGTACAGGTTTAAGCATTCATATAAAGTATGTTTTTTTTTTAAATATTTTCTGTTTACGCATTAGATCCCTACTTTAACAATATGTAGTTATCAATACAATAATACAATTATTCAAATAAATACTATTTTTATACAGTTAATAATATAATACATTTAAATTATATTTTTTTAAAATTAATTAATTAATAATAATTTATAATTAACTCTTTTTTAATCATTAATTTATATTCTTTCTGTAATATTTCATAGTTAATAATATTATAAAATATTAATATTTTCTAATAATTTACTAAGACTCAGCTGTAATTCTTAATAGTTATAGTTAATAATATAAAAATTTAAAATTTTTAAAAAGAAATAACTTAGATCTCTACACATTTTAATTGACTTCAATTTGAAGCATTATAAAATTTCTCAGACATTGAAATAGATGTCTATTTCAGGAAATTATTATGTATTTTAATTGAAAAATGTGTTTTAAAGAAATATTTTGCTATAAAAAGAATTCCGATTGAAAAATAAATTCAATAGATGCTTGACAAAGCAGCTTAGTTTGCATTCAAATCACATCTCTTCACGTAGAGCTATGTGTGTGAGTGCGAGTGTGAGTGTTTTTGTGTGTGTGTGTGTGTGTAAAATGCATGAATACCTGCCAGCTATGGATGAGCATATGAGCATATGAAATTGGATTCCTGGAATTCTCTTTGGAGCTACTTTGCCTGCTTGGGTGTCAGCAATTGCACATGAAACATTGTTGAAATACCAATTAACTTGTTAGCTTTCAGCCAGGAAGCCACAACAAAAACATTGTGAAAAAAATATATATATATACAAGAGACTAACAAGAATTAAATGCCAATGCCAAGTGCCTAAAGAAGTTCAAGGAAACATATTTTCTATGTAGTCTTCTTAGTTGTGGTTCGTTTAGCAAAAATACAGAGCGTAAAGTTATTCATGAATTGCTCTATGCCAAATAGACTGCAAATAGGCCTTATCCTTGTGCATGCCAGTGAATTTACATGGGAGATCATAACAATAACCAAATGCCAAACTATACCAACAGTTCCCCCTCACTGCTCCAATCCCTCCATTTGCCCTTCACTTGGGCGTAATCACTGTGCCGGCGCATAAAAGTAGGCAACATAAGCTACGCTCGTTGGATTCCTTCCTGCTGCTGCTGCTGCTGCTGCTACTGCTGCTGCTGCTGCTACTGCTGCTGCTACTGCTACTGCTACTGCTGGTGCTTAGCCTGAGCGTAATCAAATTAATATCATGCTCGTACTTTGGCAAATAAGTGTAATATACTCTTGCTCCCAAAATTATAGCACTTATGAAGCAACATATCGCATGAGCGGACAGACACATACTGCCCGACTGGCACACTGAAAGACTGGCCAACAGACACACAGGCAGACACACATACAGACAGACAGACACACATACAGACAGACGGACAGACAGACAGACTGTTAGACAGGCCTAGAGTGTTGCTTTTCTTTGCTGGTAATAAGTATTTATCTCGCGTTGAAAACCTCATCAGGCTTAAGCACAGCGCTTAATTACCCACAGCTCTAGCAGCACCCAATGCCCTTCAACAATCGTCTGACATGCTGATCTACCCCTACCCCCTTTTCGACTCTCCTCTCTCTATCTCACTCCATGTGGATGGATGCCTGGCTGTATTACTTCATTTGCCTACACACACACACAGACACCGCAAACACAGACCAACAGAGGTTAGAATCGTCAGATAAAAACCACAGCTACACACGTTGCCAAACCACACAAAAAAAAAAACAAGGACATGGCATTTTATTTTTTTAGTTTACAAATAGAATACACAATACTTTAAGCTTTTTGTCCACAAAAATTAAACACACAAAAAAAAGCTATTAATGCAACTATATAAGCGTATATAAATATAAACAAAGAGCAGCCATAAACAGTCAAAAAGGAGTCTACAAATTTATGGCCAAGGTCTATATCACGTGCCGGGTATACATTAATAGTTACGTTTTATTTTTGTACACATATATATATATTTTATTATATATATATATATATTTTTTTTTTTTTGGCTAACATTGCGTGCATAATTAAAGCGCGCGACCTTTAGGACAGGTGCAAAAACAAAACGTTTTATTTGTAGATGGCTATTTTGGTCTTAGCCGGTCGTGTCGAGGTCATTCAACGGGAATACATTCGTGTGGCAGAAACCTCAAGCAATGCAAAAGATGCGACTGATATATAGAAGCGAAAGTATTTTTATAGGAATTCCTGGTCTCGACCTTTTGCATAAATCTTATGCCCAGGCAACATTTCTGCTATGTGTACGATACTATGCCTTTGCCTTTAGCCTCCTGTAATTAATTCGACAGCTGGGGAGCACCTATAACTGTGCCCCAGTTGCCTTTGCCGTTACTGTTACTCTACGTTACTTTACTTTATGTGCTGCTCCTGCTCCTGCTGCTGCTGCTGCTGCTGCTGCTCCTGCTTTAATGGCGCTTTTATGAATTTGAATTTGTGAGCGAGAACATTAAAAACGCGTCTAAAGCAATTTATCCGCTTACTAAAAGCACGCGCCAGACGCATACATTTATACGTACAATGTGCTATACACCGTGATGCTTCCCCTTGAAGATTCTTGGAAAAATTATTGCATCTACCGTAGATATAGAAGGCGATTAACTTGATGCCATTAGCTGACCTTAGACCAAAGTCAGCCAACGGCAAAAGCATCCACACCAAAAGATTTCTGCCCTCAATTGGTTTGTGTCTTAAGCAGTGGAAAGCATTAACCGTTACCCGTTAACCGTTTCCCGTTAACCGCTACCCGTTTCCCAGTTGATCTGTTTCCTTGAATTTGTGTGCGCCTCGCACTTCCGTTTGAGCACCGTGCGAATGCCTTGGACATTGCAGACTGTGGACTGTGGCACTCATTGTGCCGGCTTTACGTCATACGTAACGCATAACGTAACAAAATGCAGGCGGGGCCACAGCGATAGAGAGAGAGAGAGAGAGCGCGTAAGAGAGAGCACTAGTAGCGTCTGCGCATTCACATTGAACTGAATTCTCTCTTAAGACGTGCTCTTAATGCATTTGAAATTATAATCAGTTGATTACGATAGCAGAACGCGGGCAGGAGGCCAATTTGGTGGAACAACGTTACAGTTACATACGTGAGCAGTCACACAGCCGCTGCTGCGACTCAGCGCTGCAATTAAGATGCTCCCAAGTTAGCGGATTCGAGCTGCCATTGGGGAGAGGCCAGCCAGGCGAAATAAATTTGAATTAATTCTGAAGAACCTCCTTAAAACCGCCAAGCTTTACCAGATGTCGTTTTTTTGGGGTAAATATAATAAGCAGCCTGTTATCTTAGATTCATATTGTAAATGTATTCCACAGAAATGATGTAAATTTAAAGACATTTTTCATAAAAACTTAATGATAGCGTTTTTTATGGTTCTACCTGTGGTAGAACTATGCAACGCATTTTACTAGCTAGCCATCAAATTATATATATATTAATTGACTAATTAAGCAGTTGCACGAACTGGTACTAACATAAATACAATGACTACGACGGCTGCTACGACCATCGCAGTCTACGACTCGGATTGTTGCCTGGTCGAGTCAATCAAAGTGTTTTGGTCCAAGCCAAAGAGACGTATAAATCGCACAATTAGCCAAATTAATGCCAATGGCTGCCAAAAGGCGAAACAGGCATAACCTGAATAGGTCGAATCAAGGCGAACTCAAGGCGAAATTGAAGCTGTGACACCGTTGTTGATAATAAAGTGGGCTTTGTTGCCAGAAATAACTCATACGCAGCGTTTAGCAAGGGACACCATCAAAATGAAATGTAATTAGAGATAGCTAAAAGATTCTGAAGTCAAAGAGTTTGGGGAAGAAGATTGCTGGAGATTGGTTGGGTTTGGTTGGGTTTTGCTGTAGTTTGTTGCCTTGTTGCTATGTGAGCAAATTTAATTTGTTTGGCCTGCAATTCATTTGCCGAGTCGTTGACTTTTAATGCACACATCTAAGACATTGTTTTGTGTTTGTTGTTGACTTGTTGCCAATTTTTGCTTGACTTGGCTCAGATACTGTTTAGCTTTTCGCTTTTCGCCTTTCGTTTTTAGCTTTTGTGTTTTGCCTGTCGCTTCTACTGCCAGCGGGTTTGTTGACATTGTTTGCCTTCAAATAAATTCTTGAAAAATTACTTTCAACTTGTGCATGACTTCAGACATTTTCCTAGGCTGTTGATCTATGCGAAAGCAGGTGATTTGAAGCCACGAGTTAAAACAAAAACATTTGCAACATTTGCAGGCATCCCACACATTCAGACCTAAAGAATCTTAAAGCATTTACAAGCTGCCAATGTTGGTTGTACTTTTGTCAACAAAACAAAAAAAAAACCAAGAAAACAAGAAAAGTTTTGCCAAAAGTGCACTAAATGTAAATGTATTTTTCGTGTTATGCTAACCAGCTGCAGTCTGTCTGTCTTTCTGTCCCACGTTGCTCACAGCAAGCTGTCACCGGCCCAGACCATAAATAAGAGAAGCTCCTGTGAAGTATTATATTCCTCCAGCCATATCATTTGTTTGTGCACACTTTCCCGACTAAGCTGCCAGGTTGCCATGCTGGCATGCTGTTGGGATTGCTATTGGGATGCCAGGCAACTGGGCTGCCAGCTGCTTATCCCTACTGCTGCCTTGACCTTGGCTCACGCTTCCCCAACAGCCATGACATAGACTATCAATCAGCTTCTACATTTCTCACATGGCTAATCAAACAGAAAGCTTTTTTAAGTTCAATTACACACCTTGCCGCCTCGACAAGTCGTTCTTATTTAAAAAGAAAACTCGATTCAAAGCACAAACACTATGGATGTTGGTAAATTATAAATATTTATAGGACCCATTCAGATGAAGTTCTGCCTCAAGAATAGGGTACACATGGTGAGCGTTGGTGTTTCGTTGGAGTACCACATGAAAGGAATTAAATCGAATAGAAATTCTATTCAATTCGAGCTTATATTTACTACATAATGCGTATTATTGTGGTCTATACATAAATTATTATTGAATATGGGTAGATCAAATGAAATTTAATCTCTAGTTATCATTATCATATTTTAACTTAACTAAATTAGTTGAACAACATTAAATACTATAAATATATTCAATTACAATAAGTTACTAATACTCTTAAGGTGGCATTTTGTTCGTTTCGTCTCTTACAGGCAGAGTATCACTAATGATTCTACCTGCCAGAGTAGTTGGTGGATGAGGTTGTCATCGATTGCAGCTCTGTTGTGCGCTTCTGTACATCCATTTTCCTGTTGGTGGGGCACAAGAGTCCTTGCCAAGCTTTTCTATTGAGTTCATCGAGTACCACAAAGTACACAAACAATACAAATCCTTGCATTGTGGCTGTCAAACAGAATAGATACGAGAAAGCAACACCAGCCTGCATAAAGGCAAAGATGCCAAATATCCAGGAGAGGCCCAGCAGAAAGAAGAGAAGGATGGACAGACGAATTTGTTTGTAAACCATCTTGCGTTCTGCACGCTGCACCGTTTGACTCAACGAATGCGAGATGCTGTAGAACACATACACAAATATCACAAGGTTGGCCAATGTAATGACTATGATTGGCAGGACAATGCCAAAGGTAAGTCCATAGCCAGAGGGATAACAAATGCCCGTATCCGTTTTCAGTTGAGCCTCTGTTGGCAAATATGACCGTGGATCAATGCAAGCCACCAAGAGTGTGGGCAGCAGTGGTAACGACCATGCCACAATAGCCGATTTGAGTATATAGTGTTTCGGCCGTTCGATGCCAATCACTGTCACATAGCGTTGGAATTGTAGAAATGCAATGATGAGCATCCAGCAGAACAGCACTAGTATGGAGTACTGCAGCATAGCGCCCAATATGACACAGCGTGTGTTGGCACCCTCGACAACCAGCTCCTCGGCCATATCATCCGTGTTAATGAACACGAACAGCACCATTTGCAGGGTCATAGCCAAGCAGAGGTGCAGCAGCACTTTGGTGGAGGCCTGGTTTCGCCAGCTCTTAAACAGGGCGGCCGTTAGGAAGATGCCCATTACGCCAAAGAGCGACAGACAACAGCCAACAATGGATATTATGTCGAGGACTTTTTCGTTTAACGGTGTAACCAGCACCTCTTCGCCCAGGTCGTTGGTGCGATAGCTGCCGCCTACCAGAAACGAGAACTGTGTGAGATGGTGCGTTTGGCAAACTATAATTCGGTCCCGTAGCATATCCGTTGCAGTGCTGGTCATGACACCGTCATTCATCCACGTCTGATAGTTCCAGTAGCCACAGCCGCTACCCGTACTAATAGCCCGTGTATCGGGTTGCAGTTGATTCTCATTGCGAAGCAAAATGGGCACTGGTTGAGAAAGATAGCCCACATCTGGTAGAAACAGAAAATAATCAATAATAGAGCAAAGCATTGGCCATATAAACTTACTTTCGATTCCAGGAATAGATATGGATAGAACTTTGCTGCGCGGCCGCTTACTGCGTTGCTGTGACGTCTCCACGAAGAGCCCATCATGGGCATAGACCTTGAAAACAAGATAGGAGGCGCCTCTATTTTGTAAAGTCTGCCATAGCTCTTCGGGCAGAAAGGAGGCTGCCTCCAGATCAGACTCTTGGCTCAGTTTCTGTACGTTGGCATTGGCATGCACAAAACGATACCAAAAGCCATGTACGGAATGCATTCTATCTGCAGCCGCTGCACTATAAATAGAAATGCCAGTGATGTTATCACACGACGGATTCACGTAGAACACACTGAGATTGTGCGCCATTAAAGCCTGTACGCCTATGTTTGCATAATTGGAGATTTGTACACCAGTTTCTGGGGAGGCACTGCCATCGCTTGCCGTTCGTATTACGACCTTGCCACAGTTCTCTCTTGGTACATAGTGTTGCGGCAGTTCATCCAAGTAATCTTCAAACATGTTGAGCAGATCATTTGTCGCATTGAGCTGGGCAGAGAGTCTAAGTACATGCGTATCACTGGACATGATCTCTCTACAAATGCTAATGAGATTTGAGCTAAGGGATTCGTCTTTTGGCTGTTCCATGAGCTCGGAGAAAACTTGTCTGGTCACATGTATATCTGCGGGCAGTATTGTTCTGTCTGACTGCCGAAATATGTTTCGAATTTGAGTTGTCATAGTGCGTCTGGACTGGGAATCGTTTACAGGTCGTCTTCCTTCCAGGATATCATCGTGCAGAGTGTTCAACTCCACGTTGATGGAGTGTTCTTTGAATCTACGCAGGCACACCACCGGCTTCCATTTATCAATGGGCTCCCACTGAGCACGCCTACCATTCAGCTGACACTTTCTGGTTACAGGTAATCCATTCCGGAGCAAACAGACATCGTGCAGAGTGACAGCTTCGCCAATTCTCGCACGTTTCCACTTGTTGACGTGAGGCGTTTGGTCGTGATTGCGTACAATGTAGTCGTGCCGGAATTCCTCCGATTCACAGAAGGTAGCATTGCAGTAAAATAGACCAGTAGAGTCTTTTCTGGAGAATTTCTCTCCGCAATGCTCCGGTTTTATTTTACGACCTTGAAAACTACACAACAGCTGATCATTTGGACAATCATCCAGCTCTTCACTGGACGAACTCACTGGTGATGTATATCTTGGGAAACGTACAGCTTCTGAGGTACGCGGCACTCTGTAAGCTGAAATTTGAAAGATCAGGGCTAGTGCCAACAACACCACAGTTAATAAAAAGTTCATTGTTTTGGTATGACTCAGTTTCATGAATGGCACTGCCCTCGATAAATTTCATAGAGAAACGTCCGACCTACTACGAATATCACGCTAAACTGTCACACGAATGTGGACTCACTGGCTGGTAGATCGTTTTGGTCGTTATCAATTATGAAACGCCGGACGATCGCTTATCGAGCTTTGCATTGGCTTTGCGAAAGTGTTGGGCGCGTGATCAAAATGTTATATGTTATATTCACGATATACCCAACGATCGACAACAGTGGGACAACAAAGAGGCATAAAACTATATTTGATTAAGTTTAATTAATGATTATATACATTTATATTACTTGTATTTCATATAATTTTTTAAACACGACTCTTTAAGAAAAACTTAAAATTTGCTTTATCCAATCGTAATATATTCTGTGATTCATTTCGGCTCATCACTAACACGGACGTATATAAATATTTCAAATGTTACTAATTCTACAGATATCTCTGTTGAACGTATGTTTGTTATTATCTACAACCGATAACAAATGGTGCGAACTTCAAACGAATTCGATTCGCTTGTTTGATTTGTCATTAACATAGAACTGCAAATTGCGAAGACAGGGGGAAATACGCGTACTCACAAATTAAACTTGAGGTTTGAGTGTATTCAAACCAAAACATTTTACACTTGACAGTTCTTTACTACGTATGTACATTCGATATTTCATTCATCAATTTATATTCACAATGCTGTTCATTGAATTAGAAACAACAAAGAAAAATTCGATGTATTGTATACAATATTGATCAGGTCAACGCATAGAGCCATATATAGAGACATACATATCTTACAGATTTTTGTTTACGGTTTGTTTCTTCGTCTGAATACTTAATTTTTAAAATTAGAAGAATAACACTTTCTTGTTAAACTATCATATATTCATGTATGTACATATGTAAATGCAAATATTTTACTGTGCTCCCTGAGAATTTCGCATAAATTGAAAAGTAGGGAAAAAAGTGGATTGGAATAATGTGCATTACTATTGTTGGAAGTGATTAATGGACAAGATCAGAGAATTGTACTCCCTTTAATACGTATTACTTCAATATTGACATTATTCGTTTATATATAATTAATACCTATTTATATTGTTTTTATGGCATATGCATGAAATATGTTTTATTTTTAATTTTTCCATAAAAGAAGGTTTCAATATATTGGTAATAAATATACTAATAAGGTTATTCTAAAAATATTGTTCTGAAAAACTTTTTTAAAATTTAAATTGCCCCGAAAATACTAAACATTAATGTTTTAATTCGTAACTAAGCTCAAGATTGCTACAGCCTGCGTAGTTCGTTTATTACCACTGTTCATTTTGTATGATATTGTACCCTAACACATTCTTCAAATTAATACCAGAAACTCTTTGTTGCGTAGGTTGCATCACTAAGATACTGAATCACTACAACACTGTAACAGTAAGACAGTGGGACTGTGGGACAAGGACTCAAGTTGTAAATAAAGACTGTGCTTTGAGCAGGTGTAAAGATGAAACGAGGGTGTTATTATTTTATGCAAACTCACAAAATTGTTTTCAGTTAAAATTTGTTTTCATTTTTTTTTTGTTGTGAGACAAGAAAATCCACTTTCCGGTGATGGTGCCGGTGATGCTGGCGGTTCCAAGAGTTGCCTAAGGCTAAGCGTTGTAGGGGCAGCATTCGCTCAATAATCTTTATAGCTCTGTCTCACGGCACGTTTTCCTCAAGCACATAAAAGCTGTGTGGGCTCTCAGCGTTTCAGCTCTATGTGCGCGACTTGTTAACTTGTTGACACGTTTTCAATTATCACTCAAATGCCGTTGACGAATTTCGTCTAGTAATCGTATTCGTATTCGTACTCGGATTCGTATTCGTTCTAGTAGTATGTTTGTATGCTGTGTACACATCTTCGGCTGCATATTTTATTCTAAGTAAAAATTTGATTGAGTTACACAAAGAGAGAAGTGTCAGTCATACACATAGAGAGAGTGAGGGGGATAAAGAGAGAGAGTTATACAAACATGTCCTTGCTTTCAATCAAAAGTGTCACACATTCATTGCTTGACATTTTCACTTTTCCTTATTGCTTTATTGCTGACATTCTGAAATTTGCCACGTGGCAGATGTGTAAAAACGAATTGCACCATCCCATGGCTTGCGATTAAAATCTCTTCAACGAAATGCTTCATGTCAGCTTATTTAAATATTGTTGAAACTACTCTATGTACATGACAAATGTATGTGTGTATACGTATGTATAAACCTTTGACAATGTGTCCGAATACTTTATATATCATTATGCATTAATAATGGAAAAATATCCAATAGTGCTTTAATTATAGTCGGAACCGAATGTTGTTGAGGGTGGGATTTAGGCTTACTCCAGTCTCTAGCTATGGTTGTTTCGGTATTGTGGCATTATAGCCAAAATTTAAAATATATTTGAATTATCGTTATAATAGAAATAAAATTAAAATATTCAATAAAGGGGGCTGAAAATCGAAGGAGTGCTCCTACAAAATATGGACACAGTACTTCTTATAGTTTCCGAATTCTAGGTGTTCATACATACAGATATGGCTCAACTGACTCAAGAATATATATATTTTCTGGGGTCTGCCACGTTTCCTTCTACTGGTTACACACAAATCGACTTTACTCAAAATTCTATAAATTTTTTAAATTCCGCCTTTAAATTTTAATTTATTCTTTTAAAGCGAGCTTCCGTAAAATTCTATAAAACAAAGAAATAGTATTCAAATTATGTTTTGGTTGACTCTTGCGGTTCAAAATTTCGTAGTCCTTTAGGTACTATGCAAACAATTTCAGCTTTCTCATTATTGCGGTGTTGGTTAAAGAATTTCACAGTCAGTCGGGCAATCAGTGTCCGTGTTTGGAATTTTCTATATATACAGAATTTAACGTATTTTCATGTAAATGGCTAGAGAATTATGCAAAATATAAAATATCTAATTAATATAGAGTGACTGGCCCGTGGCCAATTATTGGGTGCAACAATAGCCAAGAATTTGGAAATACAAAGGCAACAAGTAAATGAACTTTGTCGACCCTCTGGCTTCAATTTGCTGGCAATAATCCAGAGCAAGACTACGGGCAACAAGTATACCCGTATGCCGTATAACCTTATACTACTAGAGTTGTCGAGATTCAAACAAACTGTCTGCTCATTTGGGTTGCTCAAACAAGTTGTTGTTGCTGTTGTTGTTGTTGTTGTTGTTGTTGTTATTGTTGTTATTACTGTTGCTGTTCAGCCAAGGAAATCACTCAACAGAAACCTCCGGAACTCTGACGCAGTAAAGTGGCCAAGCTAAGTGGGCTGGCTCCCTGGCTGGTTGGATGGTTGGATGTTTAGGGTCACAGCCAACGAAAGTAATAAATTTTCCAGTGCCCTTAACCACAACGTAGACAGTGGTGCATTGTTGCAATGTATAAATCCCCGACAGTCCGGTTGACAAGGCTAAGAGCTTGCCTGGTCGGTGAAGTAAATGTGATTAGGTCTGATTTTCCGTGAGACTTCCTCTAAGTAAGTCCGAATTTGTGCTCGAGTAGCAAAAAGATACCGTATAGAAAATCTACCTTGTGTATACCAACTGGAAAAACATGTACAAAACGCTGTATTCGGCTGCCTGAGCTGGGATCAAATTTAACTGTCACTGGCAATCAATGAGCTGTATCGATATTTAATCACTTTAAACGACTTATATTCGCACACACACACACACACGCACATACACCCAAACAGCCATTTGTATTAAGCACACACACACATTATATTTGCTCGATAAAAATTGGAAGTTGCGCTGACTTTTAAGCACTTAAATGTGCCATCAACCATAAAGATGTAATGGGCCTGCGTGCAAAATGTGTTTGTCCCAGCCTTTATTGAACACACATTGGCGCACCCACACACACACCCACACACACACACACACACACACACATTGAGGAACCCCATCAGCCAGATGGTATACACTTTCACTCAAAAGGC